>JAFBJS010009875.1:442218-584452 GCA_016785265.1 Paraplagusia blochii | reverse complement strand
GGCCCGGTTCTGAAAGTGGAGGAGTTTGATGTCATTGTAGAGTTCATGGTCTGAGGAGTGAACCAAGACTTACTGTGTTTGCCTTTGGTGTTTGGTAGCTTTTGTATTGGTTGGTTTCTTCTTTGATGTCAGTGTTTCTGACAACAAATACATTTACTATATGTATATGTTTACAGTACATATATATATATGTCTTCATAAATTTCTTTGACTGTTTACATGTAATAAATACATAATGATATAGTCAGATGTCTGTATATTTTATGTATATCTAAGTATTGTTTATATACATACTCTCTCTATATATATTTACTGTAGATGTCTCCATGTATTTCTTCATATACAGACGACTGTTTATATAAGATATGAGTGATAGTATTGCATATCTATATTTAGTCAGATGTGTGATATATATATATATATATATATATATATATATATATATATATATATATATACCTAATTATGTTAAAATATATATATATATACATACACAGACATATACCCATATACTGCACATATACATATGACTGTTCATATGTAATAAACATATATATGATAAATCTCTCCATAGCTACGTGTGTGTATACAGTAGATATGCCCAATTCTGTTTATATAGCTGTACTGTATATTTACATATATTTATAGTATGTATCTCTATATATTTCTCCATATACTGAATGTTTATATATAATAAATATATGTAATATAGATCGTCATATATACACACAGCATTTATATACTGTATCTTTAGAGTATACTGTATGTACACATATACATACATATGTGTATATGCACATAAATGTGTGTACACATATAGACCATAGTTCTAGTGCAGTTATTGATGACAAATTACACTATACAGTCACAAAGTTCTCTTCCAGAAACTTTGTTGGACAAACTACACACAAATGTTCGTCCTCTCTTCAAGTCTCACGTGGACGTCGTTCAACTCCGATCTGTTGGTCCTTGTTCCACCTGCCACACAGTTCCTTTTCAACGCGTTGACGTTGTCACTCCAAACTTCACACCCTTTCAGAGGAGACCTTCACCACCTCCTCTTCCTCCTCCTCCTCCTCCTCCTGCTGCTGCTGCTGCACTGACCCACTTTCTGACTCCTGACAAATCTGTAAATCTTCATCATTTCTTTTCTATCACTGCCATTACTACTGTCCAGCTTCACTGACCCTGAACTAACCGCTGTATGAGGAATGGAACCGTCCACAGCTTCATGTCTGAGTGCTGACATAGTGGGAGAAATGTCCGTGATGACTGATATTATAAAAGTAATGCAATATATTTTATTTTATGCTAGCGAGTTGAAGATTAAAGTTGAAACTTCACAATTTTTCACTAGAAATGTAGCATATATTTATACTATTTCTACCTTTGTTTAACAATTACTACTAGAACTACTGGACTAGTACTAGACGAGATGTTTGTTCTGCTAGATGGACCCAAGTCTTCTATTCTCGGCTTCCTATTAACACTAAATATATATAATCAGAACTGTGACCGTCTTTCTTCAATTCCTGCCAGTACATTAAGCTTGTTGTTTTGCTAAACAGGAGTACTGGTACATTTTTTGTAAATTTAAGATGGAAGACTATTATATTTTATTATTTATACTATTTTTTTAAGATGTATGTTACTGTCACTATATGATCCAGTGAAGCAAAAGGAGTGCAGTGCATTTTGGGTAGAATAAAAACCTAAGCTAACAGAGCGACTGAAGAAGTCGAGGGCTATTGTAACTGCACTATATTGTCCTACTGGTCTGGATCTTATAGCTAAAATATACTCTTACATTTTGTTTTTTTAGTAATTCCTGCCTGAATAATAATCCATGTCTCAAATGTTAAGTGTTCAGGTAAAGAACGGAGAAGCGTAGAGCGCTGAGAGTGACTCTCCCTCACTGTGCCTCTGTGTCTCTCGCTCTCTCTCGATGTAGTTGTAGAACAGGGCTAAACAAGGATAAAGAGAAGGTCAAACACACTCGGACACAGTTAATCTCCCTCCTGTCACTGCAGCCCTGGACCTGAGATGGCGCTCCACCAGCAATGACTCAATTATCTTCCTGCCTACAACCAAATACAAACATTGCGTCTCTAACATTAGTGGGGGTTGTTTGTCACAGAGGCTTTTATTTTGTAGTATTGAGGATGATGTTTTTACTTAAGCAGTTTTTCCTAATGTGGTTACCATTTTCAGAGGGAGTGATCTCTGGCCTGGTCCTCCACCTCGTCCGTCCATCATCCATTGGTGTATCCATCTGTCCATCCATCCATTAATCCATCCATCTATTCATGCATCCATTCACCTATTCACCCATCCGTCCATCCATCCATCCATTCTTCCTTTATTTATCCATCCTTCATAGATGCATCCGTCAATCCATCCATTTATCCATCTGTGCATCCATCCATCCATCCATCATCCGTCCATCCATTCAACCATCTATCTGTCTGCCCATTTATTCACCCATCCATCCAACTGTCCGTTCATCCTTCTATCAATCGTCCATCTGTCCATCCATCCATCTATTTATCTATCATCCACCTGTCATTCCATCCATTTGTCTATCCATCCAACTGTCCATTTAACCATCTATCTATCTGTCCATCCATCCATCTATTTATCCATCATCTATCCGTCCATCCAACCATCTATGCGTCTGCCCATTTATCCATCATTTTATCCATCCAGCAATCTATCCATTTATCATCCATCCATCCATCCCTCTATTTGACCATTTAACCATCCATCCATTCATCAATCTGTCCATCCAACCATGAGTCCATACATCCACCCATCCATCCATCCATCCTTTCTTCTTACCCCCTTCACTATCATGAAATTTATTTCCTCTCTCGTCCTACCTCCATCTCTGAGTCTTTCTTTCCTTTCTCTCCTTTTTACATTTCCCTCCTGCAGAGCTGCTGACTGAAGGTCATTTTACTGTTAGGGAGGAGAGGGGTTGGGCAGAGGGAAGGAGGATGGGGAGGGGACGCATTCCACAGTATGCGTTCGCTGCATTGTACGACTGCGGAGAGACAGATAAATGACTGATAACAGTGTGAATGTGGCAGCAGAGAAACTGGAGGGAGAAAAAAAAAAAAAAAAGATGGTGGCGGATGAGAATTTAAACCGAGGTTAATCTGCCCTCGGGCGTGGACTCACACTGTCTTTTTCTCGGCTGCTGATCTCTTCGACTTCATGTGTGCATCAATGCATGGACTGCGATTCTTTTTCATTAGTGGCCCATCATGGTGGTCAGACCTTCAAATGACCTCTGTGTCATTACTGCTTACAGAACCATGGTGTTTTTATGAGGTTAACCCTGTCTCTTATACACATCTCCTCAAAGTACTCCCTCCATCTTCCCAGCACACCTTCCTCACTGGTGATGACATTTCCATCTCTGACCTTAATTATTTTACCTGCTGCACATCCTTCCCAGATTGATTTTCTCTGCCTTGCCAATCTGTATAACTCTTTTTCTCCTTCCTTCGGGTCTAACCTCTCGTACAACTCTTCGTATGCCTTGTTTGGCCTTGGCCACTTCCCTCTTCACCTCCCTTGCCCTCCCTCTGTATTCCAGTCTATTCTCATCTGTCCTGTCACTATCCCATCTCTTCTTTGCTAGTCTCTTCCTCTGGACACTTTCCTGGACCTCATCATTCCACCACCAGGTCTCTTTGTCCTCCTTTCTCTGTCCAGAGGAAACCCCTAACACCTTTCTAGCTGTCTCCCTGATGACTCTAGCTGTGGTCTCCCAATCCTCTGGGAATTCCCCACCACAGCCCAGAACTGTTCTGACTTATTTTCCAAAGTCTTCACAACATTCCTCTTTCCTTAACTTTCACCACTTGATCTTCTGCTCCGTCTTCGACTTCTTCCTCTTCTCACCTCCATTGTCAGCTTACACACTACCATCCTATGCTGTTTGGCTACACTCTCACCTGCCACCACCTTACAGTCATTTATCTCTCGGAGATTACCTCTTCTACAGAGAATGTAATCTACCTGAGTGGACCTGCCTCCACTCTTGTATGTCACCCGGTGTTTACCACGGCCATTTCCATTCTTTTTGCAAAATCCACCACTGCCTGTCCTTCCAAATTTCTATCCCTAACTCCAAACTGGCCCATAACTTCTTCATCTCCTCTGTTCCCTTCTTCTACATGGTCATTGAAGTCTGCTCCAAAGGGATGCTCTCTACATCCAAGTCCAGCTCATTCCAAAACTTCTCCTTCTCTGCTCACTCACAGCCTACCTGTGGACCATAACCACTGACAACATTCAACATCACTCCTTCAATTTCTACCTTCACACACATCAACCTGACAGTCGTTTCACATCCACCACATTACTTGAATACTTTTCCCCGATGATCACCCCAACTCCATTTCTCTTCTCGTCTAATCCATGGTAGAATAACTTATTCTCCATCATGTCAGCTAGCTCCCCACCTTTCCCTGTCATTCTACCTACATTCAGGGTTCCCACTTTCAGACCAACACTTCTAACCTTCCTCTTTTCCCTCTTTGTCTTATCTCCCTCCCCTTCTTCTTTGTCTTCGACCAACAGTAGTATATTTTCCAACAGTGGTACAATTTCCAGCAGTACCCTGTAGGTTAACAGCACTGCTGGCGGTGGTTGTTAACCCGGGCCCCGACCGATCCGGTATAAAAATCTTTTTTCTTGCATCATAGATTTGGCAAAATGTTTTTACACCGGATGCCCTTCCTTACGCAACCCTTACCATTTATCCGGGCTTGGGACCAGCACTAAAAAACACTGGCTTGTGCTCCCTAGTGGCTGGTTTCTGAAAGTTCTAAATGCATTTACACTTTTCTTAGTATATTGTAACTGAGGTAAATTATCATTAATGCTCTTTGATGTAAGTTATGCTGTTGGCAGTACTGCACTTTGTAGTAATGGAATTGTCATGACTAGATGAGTTACGAAGATAGAGGAAGAAAGGAAAGCAAACTCCTTGCTATTTTGACATTGTGATTCACACCACTGCACGTAACCAAATGTCACCTTTGTATTTAACCCTTTACCACAGTGAACAGTGTGCAGCTTGAGCGCACGCAGAGCTGTGTCAGTGGTAACTTGGCAGTTAATACAGTGAATAGGAGAGTGTGACGATGTCTGTGAAGGTTCTAAGTTATTCGAAAATAGCTACTTCTTGAAGACCTGACCTGGGTCACTTCGTCACTCATGCCTTCATCCAGCCCATCTAGGCCACCCATCATTACAGCTACAACTTCATGGTCATGGAGAAGATGAAGGAAGGCAGGTAGGAATTCTTTAATGATGTGTAATTGATTTATAATAAATAAATGATGGTGTGGAGGTTAGAAGGTTGGAGGAGCTGTTGGCCCAGACAAATGTTAATGAGACATTGATTTCTGCATCACTAAATAATGAACATATTCATTAGCTGTCACCATAAAAATATATAATGGACAGAGATAGAGCCAAAAAAAAAAAAAGTTTTGAGTGCAGAGGAGAAGTTGAGGCTGGCTAACTCCAAACAGGTCTTGACATGATTGGGTATAAGAATCAAAGATTTTGTAATGACCTGATTAAGACTGCTGATACGTTCTACTTTGCTCATCATGCAATCTCATCGAATTTCTGAGCAGACCATTTGTCTTCTGACCGCCATGTGTCCTTTGGCACTTTCTTTTTGGTAGACCTCACCTGGAGGTCTGTAATGAAGAAGACGACAAAGAATAACCAACAGTTTTTATGTCCTTTTCCTTGTCTTTTCCTCTATCATATTTTATCTTTGTGATTCCTACATTCTGCTGAGCTGACCAGTTCTTAGTGTAAGAGACAAAGTGTCACCCCTCTCCTTCATCCTCCCCAAACCACACTGTCAGGCTGGATTTTATTCAATTTAATATATTTTATTTACCATGTCGGACAAATATCAACATATCAGTAGCGAAGGAAGACATGGGATTTTCAGCGGCTGAAACAATCTCTGAACTCTGAACAATCACTGTAAATAAATGTAAATCACACTGCAGGTACTTGGAGGGGAAGTGCAGGAGGGGTGGATGGGTGTCAGCTTCCACAATTGAACTAAATTTGCTTGAAAGACTTAGAAGCACACAGGACCGTCACAAAGTCATTGTGACGTGATCACTAAAACTGGGAGTTGCTTATGAGCATAAATCCCAACAAGTTCCCAGGAAAAGGCTGACTGTTGTTGTTGCTGCTGAACCGTCAGGCTTTTCTACTGCACCTCACTGCTCACCAGCATCACAGAGAGCTGACGGCTGAATTTGTGTGCCATGGCCCAGGTGAGACCTGATCTATCAGCCTGGTGTTTGTTGTTGACAAAATATATAACCTGCTACAAAATAATAAAACACTGGAAATAGTGTTAGATATTCAGACAACCATTCGCACAAGGGAACAGGAAGCCTTAAAAAAAAAGAAGAAAAAAGTTCACGTCACAATAACATACATTTATGTTTCCTTCTGCAGGGACCCGCCCACAAATAGAGGTTTAGACATAGAAGCGACATTGGCCGCTTCCTCGCACAGATTTCAGGACTCCTGTAACCAGATCGTCACACAGGACATTGTTTTGTAATACAACCAGCTATATATTCCTTTATAATGCTGGTTGTTTCTGAGTTATTGCCGAACTGCGGTTGAAAAAGTAAAACATACTAAATGTTTTACTGCATTTCCGATTGATTTCAAATCATTCCAATTCAATAAAATTTTAGCTATTAGGAAATAAACCCTAAGACAGAAAGTGAACTCTGTCCTAGCGCAGGAACCAGGCAGTAGGACCCAGGACGAAACTCAGCGAAGACTTCAAGCTCCATCAAGTTGACCAAAGACACATGGCATAGTGGGAAAATTGCTTCTGTTTTTGTTTTTTGTTTTTTTCAAAATAAAAGGCATGGGACTGGGCTTCCGTCTTGTGATTATTGGAGGCAATATAACCTGTACATGGAGAGGCACTTTGTTGTCTAGTATGGTTGGTAGATATTTTCCCTTTACGTATGTATGTCAGAATGGATGTGAAGTAGCGGAAAAAATCTTATTTTTATGACTACAGACAGATATGTATTAAAGTATTTACATTTTGTTATTTGAAGAACCAAATGTTTTAAGATGTCACACATCCTGATACAGACAGAGATAGATCTATCTCTTAATTGAATTCAATAATTCAATTCAATCCCAACACACATAACCACCAGTAGGTTCACCACCTGTAGGAAATCTTACAATGGTGCAGTGTGATTTCGGTGGCAGTCGTGGAGATTGTGATTGAACAGAGAATTACGTTGGATTGGATGGACATCCTGCAACCAGTCCACGGCTATAACCAAGAAAAGCCTCCTGTGCCGTTGTCTTCTACAGTGGTAACTACGGACGACGATTCCCCTAGGTAAAATTGTTTTTAGTTTGAAAGCCGCTACCGGAAACACAGTTCGGATTGTCACACTCGAAATTACTCGCGTCTTTGGACCCGTGTATGGTGCACACTGCTCTCAACTCCTATCCCTCCCACTGCTAGTGTGTCGGAGTCTGTCCGAGTGCGCGCACAGCCATCCGCATCGCGCTCTTTGGTACAAGGAGCGCACGAACAGAGATAACCTTCCATCACAACGTTGCTGGAGAGACCGACACCCACATCATTCGACTCCAACTTGTCTTTTCTGCTCCTTCCTGTGACTTTTGCTCCTTCTTATCCACCAATGCGAGGATTAGATCACTGTTGTTGTCACTATCACCGCTGTCCTAATCCGAGGAGCTTCTCTCTACGGACCAGACGGGAGAATGTAAATAAATCTAAGGCGTTAAGTTAAAATAAAGGAAAAAAAGAAAACAAAAACTGATGAGAATGAATGGACTGAGTAGTTCTGTGGCCACGCCGACAGTTCTTCTCTCCTTGGTTCTTCTGGGACTTGCTGACGGACAGTTCTTTCCAGGTAAGGCTCCCTGTTCCTGTGGCGACAATGTCGGAACGCTCTATAGAATGTTCTAATGAGTTTGACTCGAGCAGAGAGGCGCTATATGAACACATCAGATTTTTTGGATGAGAGAACAGCGGCACCAAAGACGTGTCCTGGTGGCTGTGACGGTCACATACGCGTGTAACCCTTCAACCCTATCTGTTTAAAGCAGAACATCAAAAGTAAGAGTGGTCATAAATCACTCTATTACAAACGTGACTGCAGGCGGATGTTGATTGTTTAGATGCAGCAGAGCACGGCTCCAGTGTTACATGCGGCTTGGCAACTCTGATCGGTGAGCGGCAGTGGAAGTTCCGCTGTGTCTCCGGGTCTTCTCATTTGAAACACAAAGCTGAGGGTCTGTTATTGCCGCGTGTCCTGTCTAATCATCAGGGTTCGGCTGTTTGGGTGAAATCGGGTTTGAATCAAGAACAAAAGACGCAAGTTTTCTTGTCATGATAATTATTTTATATCATGGGGACAAAACGGAGCTGTCCCCGGTGCTGAAAGACTTCAGACCACTCTGCAAGGAAAATGTTACTTCCAAACTGTTCTGTTTATAATAGGTCCATAAATAACTACATTTTGGGCCATTTTTCGAGTTATTCTTTAATAAAAGTGCCACGATCCGCGGCAAAGTCTATGCGCTGCCGCACTTGTTACGCACCAGATCTTTAGACACTCGCTACTGTTATTAATATGGTTATGCATTGTTATTGTTATAATAATAATAATAATAGTTATTATTATTATTGGATACTTTTAACAAATTATCAGACAATTCTGAAAAATAATAAAACGCAGTGGTAGGACTATTTTAGAGTCTGTTATTGCCTAAATAAGATGTAAAAATCAAGTTAACTAAATTATTTGGCGTAATGCAGTGGATTTTTTTTTATAGAACAGTCAAATAATACAGTGACCGCGCTATGAAGACAGTAACACTAACGCCATGATGTGTCTCAGCTCAAACCCTCTTATTTCTCCACTATTTGAAACATCTTTCTTCTCACGGATGTATTTCCTGCATCCACACTGTGTCAAGAATATTTTACGTTTTTAACCGTAGAAACGACTTAAAAAACACCAAATACCAGCACTGTTTAAGTCTTAGTCTGTTTCCCTCGGACCGCGGTGGCAGCGGTCACGGTTCGTCCTCGCTTTCACTCCCGGCACCTTCTGCTTGGTATTCATAAGTTGTAAGGCTGCAAAGGGATACTTTGAAGGAAAGACTGGCCTGAACGCTGCACATCCTCCCTCCACTCCACTCTCTGTCTTGCTCGGGGAAAAAGCTGTATTTTGTCACGATGCGTAATCGTTCCCAGAGATACAAGGGTCAGACTGCGCATCAAGGAGAAATAAAGGGACCAACAGATTAAATGGGCTCGCGGAGAAGGACGTTGGATTTACCACATTTCAAATAAAGACTTTTATTCGAGGGTCACATATTTTAAAAACTGGAGGGAGTCATTTTTTCCAATCACCCTTCAGGGAGCTTCTCGTTTCTTCACTTAATGTTTATCTGAACATTAATGAGTGAAAAGTGTTGTGACAGAACAAGAAAGATGAGGGAGAAGAAGAGGGAGAGGAGGAGAGGGAAATGCGCGCGGATGTGTGTATTTCTGACAGCAGTTCTATTTTGTACCGTTAGGGGGCGACAGTCCCACACCAAAACAAACCCAGGTGTCGCCACTTACAGAGCTGTCGATCAGACAGACTTCATTTGCGGCCTCTTTACTTTTAATTTACGTTTCTAATTCCGTAGAGCTCCTGGTTTTCATTTGTATGTTTTGGACCTACTATAACTGTAAAGAAAATACAATACTGAGAACTATACAAAATATGTTGTTCACTGACAACACGTTGCCATTACAACAGTCTATGATTTATAATTATAAATAATACTTTAATTGTTGTGTGTGTGTGCCTGGGGTGCATAATAGGGTTTGGGTATTTGTCAACTCTTTAATTATATATTTTGTAGAATATTTTATGATATTTTTCTTGCCAAAACAATATACTGAAAAAATAAGTAGTCCCTTAAGTGGTCCCGATTGTTATATTAAATAAAATTAAAAAGTTGAACATTTTTCTTTGCTGGTCCTTAATGGGCTATGATGGGTCGCAGTTGAGAACCATTGATTTAAGGAACATCAAACAGATAAAAAATTAACAAGTGCTGGAGAACATGAGAACTATACGTAGTCAAACAGAGAGGAGAATAAATGGATAGATTAGTCGGATATATATTTTTAAAAAGGGTTATAATAGACATTTTGTTCATTTTAGTGACTTAAAAAAATTCACAAAAATCAATCCCACTGATACAGTTTGAGCAGTTAAACTGGAAGTGCAGCATCCACTTTGGTATGGATTAAGGACTGCAGGAACGTTGGTACACTATTTCTATAAGCAGATGTGTGGGCACGTAGGATGAGTTATGTGTGTGTTTGTGCTCTGAGGAAGAGTAAAGTACAGTTAATGTCCCACTTACTTACATTTCAAAATGTAACGACTCTCTTCACATTCCCCGGCATGTTTAATCACCAAACTCTCCTTGACAGGTTTCTTTGGGAGTTGTAACGTCAATGGGACACAAGGAGCTCTGATCAAAATGGCTTTCAATCCCCCAATTAGAGAGTCATGCACAGACACAGAGACATCGGCCTGTTGTCCGCAAAAAGAGGACAGATGGAGGAGAGGGAGAGAGCAGGAACAATAACTGAACAATAACATTAGAGAAAGAGAAGAACATCAGAGTCAAAGAAGGACAAACAGGGTGACAAGGTGGAAAGAAATGGACGGAACTTGGAGGAGAGGAGATTTAAGGCAAGGAGAATTGAAAAGACAGGTCTCTTGGACAAAAATTTGTCCCCTTGTCTGATTCCTCATTTGTCACTCGTGTCTTAAAAAACAAAGAAAGGGAGAGAAAGATAATATTGCATTAGGATGAGCAGAGAAGGGGAGTGGGGGTATCAGGGGAAACAACAAAGGCAAAAGGATGCTGGGAGGAGGTTAAGGAAAGAGGAAAATGACACAAATCTGATTATGGCTCAGTGTTATCGACTGACTGAGTGGCTGTAATTGTTTTCCTGGCTGCCTGTGTTAAAGTGAGAAAGAGAGGGGTACAGAGACTGAAAGAGATAGAGGGAGAGGGGTTGAGAGAGAGGGAGCGATGGGACAGAGTTTTATGACAGGATCTGTGTCCGTCCTCTGCTCAACTCTCTTTAGTATTCCATCGAGCCTTCTGCACAGTATGTGAGTGTGTGTGCCTAATCCATGGCACGTATTCTATTGGCCTGACTGACTGTGAGAAGTGTTACAGACACTGTACTGTACTATAGACATTGACTCTTGGCCACTAAGAATTTATCATAAGTATTTTAAGTATTTGAAAATAAAACTCAACCTTTTTTCTTTGCCTGTTGAAGAACAGAAATTCTCCATGTTAGTCTTCAGATTTCGAGAATCTCAAATTGCATTGTAGCAACAATGTATGCATCAATGTATTGCATAAATGGCTTTATATTTGTTCCTCCATACAAGGTTATTTGCGCAAAAAACTTTGCAAAAAGTTTTAGTTCTCAGCATCTGGACTTCTTCTTGGAGTTGAAAGACGTTTCATTCCTCAATTGAGGAACATCATCAGTCCCTGCTTGATGTCTGAGGGAACTCTAGTGGTTCTACTCCTCTAAGACCACTTCCTCCTCCACTGGACAAAGGTGTGAAGAGTTGTTTTGGTCACACCTTTTTGGGACAGAAACTGCTTCTGAATTCAGTGAGCAGTTTTCTTGTCATATATTCAGATGTGACTAAATAGATATTGGTTATTTACATACATATGGCACAAAGCATGCCAGCTAATCCCACATATATCCATTACATATTATTTGTGCCCACCACAGAACTAGACTTCCTAATCAGCTTTTACAGTCTCTGTAGGTCCTTCTCGGAGGAGCTGCTTCCCCAGCACACCACAGCATAGGGAATAACGCTGGCCACCACAGACTGATAAAACATTTGAGACTGTTGCAGACATTGAAAGACCTGAGTCTCTGCAGCAGTGCTTCACAATCTTTTTCTGTTACGCCCCCACTAGCAAGAAGAAAAAAAAAAACCCACCCCGCCACCCACTCTCCTCCGCAACTGTAAATAAAAGCATTTGTCTATAAAATAGTTACAGGTTCACCTCTGCATAATATTGTATCCTTGTTAACATAAAGAAAACAAAAAAAGAGATATAGTTCAACTTACAAGGATGTGCAATTATACTTTATGGTAGTATGGTGGAAAAAAAGAATGTTCCCCAGGGTCACACGCACCCCCCTCAGCATCGCACCACGCCCCACACTTTGAGAAGCACTGCTCTGGACGAAGTAGAGCCTACTCTGTGGTTGTTTTTTTGTACGGCTGTGTGGTGTTGTGTGCCCAACCCAACCCCTGTCCAGCCACAGCCAAAGGTGTTTTGGGTCTCCACAACCTCCACCCCCTCCTTGTTGATAAAGACGGGCCTCAGTTTTGGTGTCTGGAGGTCAATGACCAGTTCCTTGATCTTGGGGGTGTTGAGCTGCAGATGGCTAGATTTAAACCAGACAACTAAGTTACCCATGAGGCGACTATACTCCTCGTCATTCTCCATACACCCCATGTGTCATCAGCTCAAACTTGTACCAGAAGTCGGAGGTGTAGCGGGTGAAGAGTGGGAGTCTTTGTTGTCACAGCAATCTAGAGAAGACTAATTTGCTATTGATGAGCAGTTCAACTTCCTAGGATGGGATCCCAAGGCATAATAGTCTGTATCAGACAATTGATGACGCAGATGTTTCACGGGGGGTTTGGCCGATCATAGAGGTGTGAAATATAAATACATATGTCTGTGTGTGTGTGTGTGTGTGTGTGTGTGTATCCAAACTTCCCTTCCTCTCATTATGAATAAGTGCTGATTAATGCAAGAGCTTGTCACTGAGCTTAACAAGGATTCAGAGTAATTAATCCATATTTAATGGAAGATGTTAGGCAAGGGAAGGTGCTTAATCAACACAGCTGGGAGGAAGTGCGAGGAGGTGGGCCTGGGTAGAAGCTCAAGGAGGAAATGAGCCTAAAACTCAAGCCCATGATGGGATGTAAGGCAGTAAACTGTTTTAGCTGCAGGTGGTAGAGGATTTTAATGTCAAAAATTCGTCAAAATTACTCGCTTTGTTCTCGCAGACAGTGACTGTTAGCCAAGTCAATCTGGAAGTGAGGTCACACAACCAGAGGAGATGCATTCAATAGTGTTCAAAAGTAAGGCAGGTCTTAGCAAAAAGACTACCTTAATCTATAAATGGTCCTACAGCAATGGGAGAGATTTACACTGAAATACAGCTGTCATCTGTAATTATCTTTAAAATATTTAAAACTTAATCTTTACTGTTTTGACTTTTGTATGACCTCACTACAACCTGCTGCTTTTTGAGAGTCTTTGAAGATCGACAACTAGCAACTGTATTTAGTATTTACTGATCGTATATAGAGTATATTCGTATATTCTGTGCCTGCTCAGTTTTGGTTTTGTAGTTTTTTTTTTTTTTTTTTTCTCAACCAGACTCCGGACTCTTTTCAGACTTTGCAACTCTGCAAAACTAACAAAATACTAAATCACAGCCGCTAATCATTTGGTGACAATTCATATTTACTTACATGCAGAAAGCAGGTTTTAATTTACAAAGTAATATCAAAATAATGATATGTAGTACTAAAATTAAAAGTCTGTCCAGGACAGTATTCTTAACTATAAACTATAACTAATTGAAAAAAAAAACTAATTGAAAAAGAAAATTCTACATATCGCTTTCATAACTAATTATACTCATTTTTTAAAAATCATAAAAAACACACCAAATGTTTTACAGTTCTATATTTTTGGTCCTGATGATTTGTCAGTAAATGGTTAGATTGTTCAGAGAAGAAGTTAACCCAAACAGCACAGGAAAAAAGTAAAAGTAGTGAAGAAAGAAAATTATAACAGAGTAACAGACAGGTGCGTTGGATTGAGTGTTGGATCGTTCGCACTTCAGTTCGTCCCCCATTCATTTTCACCCTCTCCATCATCTGAACATCCATGCACTTCCATTATTTCATTAACCATTCATCAGGAATGGTGTCCATTCTCAGGTGCACGAGGCTTGTGCTTGTGACAGGAGAGAACAGAGACAATTATTTCCCCCCTGTTGTTTTGCACTGAAAGTGCATGACTAAGCGACACAGACAGTCTTGGAGATGGACAGATAGACAGAAAAAACATTTTTCAGATGGAGGCATGATGACAACTGCTTTGCCTGTCACTCACCTGCAGGGAGTGTGTGTGATTCTGAACTAGCGATGGATGGAGTGATGAACAGTAAATAGGTGTGCGGCTGGCAGTGGAAGGAAAAGGGGTGAAAAAGTTTAGAGATGGAAAGATGGAGGGGTGTGTAGGATAGAGGCCAGGAGTGTCAAATGATGAGAGAAGGAGTGGGAGCGGGTGAGGAGGAGGTATGAAAATGTTTCACTGTGGAGGATGAGGTGCTAGAGAGAGAATGTTGCAGATCAGTGTGATGAAGTGGGTGGACCGAGCTACAAACGTTTTCACTGTAATATATATATATATATATATATATATATATATATATATAATTCACTTCAGTGAGACAGTGATTTTGAAAGTCTAAAAAAATATAATTTTGATTTAGTGACTCTGGTAGCAACTACACGAGGGAGCGTTAATAATACAGCTTGTTAACTATATTGCATGATGAATGAAGTTTGGCATATTTATGAAGAAGTGTGAAAACAACTAACTTAAATAGGGAAAGGCAAAGAATAAAATGTCTGTGAAGATCCAGGTCATGAAATCAAAAGGGTTTAGTTGTAAGCAAGCTTCTTGGAGTTGAAAGAGGTTTCATTCCTCAACTGGGGAACTTCATCATTTTCTGGTTGATGTCCACTCTGATAATGATGAGCACTTAAACTTCCGAGGATGGGATTTCAAGGCAGACAATTGATGACGCAAACCTCCCCCTATATTCTCATTAACATCCGTAGCAGTTTCTGGTGGTAATATTAATAATATTACAGATCAATTGACCTCCAATTGTCTTTCACAATTGGAGTTCAATTGTTCTGTCCCTTACATCTTCAGTATCAATGAAGATAAACTTCAAACTTTATGTCACTCCTTGACAACCTTCTTTTCTTCTTTAGAATTTTTAGTAATGTATGGTTCCACACTCAGGAACAATTGCAAATTGAAAGTAATTGTTAGCTTATCATTGCTACACGAGGGTTAAGAACAGCATTAGCATTCACATGAAAACAAGCCAACATAAGAGAGGCAGAACTTAGTGGAGAAAGTCAATAGGATGGAGTTTAGTGTTAACATTGATGAATTGGTGTGATGTATGTTTGCTTACGTGTGCGTGTTTGAATACAGTTTTGTAAAGAACTCACTGCGGTATAAACACAAATCATCATCAAATCGAGACAAACCAACCCAACAACCTACTCAATGAATACTGGTCAAGGAGTGTCTTGGGGATACATGCTGCCATCCTAATAGAGGCATTTTGATATGGCAGACAACACATTAAAAGCAGACAAACTTTCAGCATGCATTAATTTATGTTTTCCATCTGCTTATCAATTCTTGGTTGAGTTAAAACCCCAAATTATTCTAATAAAAAGCTTTGCACCATTCCACTGGATCCAGGCATCTACATCAGTTAATTGTAGAGAATACATCAATCAGACTAATGGTGTGTATCAGCATAGATAAGTATTATCAGTGTAAGTATTAGTGCGAAAAACTGCTGCTGCCGATAGCAGCTCATGGTTGCGTGACATTTACAATTAACAGATTTGCCGGCTGTTTGTGTTCAGCAGTGTGTCAGGTTAAAGGTTAATTCCCTTTAATACCGACTGATAAACCAGACCTGATTTATTGATTGTTACCTCTCAACCCCTGCCTGCTTCCCAAGTTTACGTTTTTCTGATATCTGTTCCTTTTTATTGACCACAACTACACCACAACAACCACCCTGTCACTTCCATTAAGCTCTCCACAATGAGCTGTCTGGTTTGGAGGCTCCAATCAGCTCCAGTTCAAGTGTGAATAGCCAGTGCAAAGAAAACAAACAAAAGAAAAGCTGAGAAAAATAATACAAGAATATTTTATGGACATTTTTTTTTCCAAAAGTTTTGTGGGGAACTTAGAAATGTTAATTCAGTGAAACCAGTTAAAGAGTTTTTTTTTTTGTCTCTGCATTACTCCTGGCATCACCTCAAAGTAATTGTGTTGGCTCAAGCACAGGATACAGAGCTCCAACTTTGCTGGTACTACAGCTAAGCTTAGCCGCATGTGCAGGTACAGACACCAATACTAAAACTAGATACACAAATACTAGTACAGACACCAGACTTAATGTAAGCTAGAACAGTCCTGGTACAGACAGGGGCAGAGCTAATGTGAGCCACAATCCTATTTCCAGTTAAACAACCAAAAACATTTTTCACTGTGGACTTCCACGTTTGGTATGTCTGGAAAGCCAGGCTCAATACCCTTGTATGCCCTCATACGCTGTTCCAACTTATGAGGGCATACAAGGGTATTGATGATTGTTACAGCCATCATCAGAGTGATTTTGGTCAGGGCTAGGGTTACTGTGGTGACTTTACCCATAGCAACTGGTTGGGTCCTCCTGAAGTCTGCTTGAGAGAAGGGACCTGAA
Source organism: Paraplagusia blochii (assembly GCA_016785265.1). Classification (NCBI taxonomy): domain Eukaryota; kingdom Metazoa; phylum Chordata; class Actinopteri; order Pleuronectiformes; family Cynoglossidae; genus Paraplagusia; species Paraplagusia blochii. The sequence continues at coordinate 567,708 of JAFBJS010009875.1, read as the reverse complement.
ACACCCCTTTCTCCTCACTCAAAGGATACCTGTATAGCTTCTGTTACTCCCTACTAACAGTTAGAATGGAAAAAGCCTCTTGGATGAAAGGAGAGACGCTTGCCAGAAACATTATGTCCAGTTGCCCAGACAAACTCTAAAACCTTGACCATGCTCTGGATGACTGGATCTTCATTGCCAATATAGAGGTGTACGAAAAATCCACTCACACCTACAGTCACAGGCGGTCACCACTCCCATCACAAATAGAGGTAGGATGAAGGAACAGGCACAGGGTTAGGGTTAGGGTTAGGGTTACCAATGTAAGAACTGGGGTTATACCAGATGTGCCTTTTTAAAATAAACCGCCAGTAGAGGCAAGTGGAAAGGGAGGACAACAGGAGGGGGATTTTGTCTTTCCTACACTGCATGGTTTTCATTGAAACCCTCTCTTTGTGTTTTCTATACTGTGTTACTACTGCATCACTCACTCGCTCTCTCAGTGAACGTCCTTATGTCTTTTCATTTGGTCTCACTTGTCACATGTGTTCTCTACTCAGAACCTACCTCCCACACAGAACCACCGTAGCATCTAATTTGGTTGACATCCATCTGTGCAGCAATGTGATTATCGTAGCTAAATTGTGTGCCTTTCTACTAAGACAAAATCGTTACTGGGTCATTTGACACTACAGGTGACACTGGCAACATTGGTACATTGCATGATCAAACAGTGAAAAAAAAAAATCCTAATTCTGTCTTATAGTAAAATAAGTAAAAATCTTAGTTACTTATGCTTAGTTACTTATGCTTTAATGCAGTGCTTCCCAATCAACAGTAAATAACACTATTTGTCTATAAAATAGTTATAGGTACACCTCTGCATAACATTGTATCCTTATTAACATAAAGAAACAAAAAAAAGAGATATAGTTAGACTTACAATGTGCAATTACACTTTATTGTAGTACGGTGGGAAAAAAAGCATGTTCCAGGGGGGCCCGCCCCACACTTTGAAAACCCCTGCTCTAATGTAACAACCCGAGTGACATGTACACCGATTGGGGATGCAATAACATGGCAAATGTGGTTCTTTTGAAATAATGAAAAATATTCAATGGTGTTCAATTTTCAACAAATGTCAAAACTATTGTCAACACCTCAACATTTGTCAGTTCTTCCTTGAATACCAGCCACAAAAAAAACAAATTATATTTGCTTGAAAATATTGCATATCATGAATCTCTACAAGAGATATTGGCTCATTATGGATAACAGATTGGCGTTTAACACAACAGTACTAGCAGCTATTTGTGATGCATGTACCTCTGATAAGATTTCGGTGTAGGAGGGTCTGGTGAGGACTCTATTTTTCAAAAACCTTCCTAGTTCATGTGGTGAACATTTTTTAAAAGTCAAACTTGATTTTTCCTTTCCTTTTAGTTTGATTGTGTGTTCCATCCTTTTAAAGGAGCTGATAAATATTTAATTTACTTTTGTTTGCATTCTGACTGAATGATTTAATACAGATATATTCAAAGAAATTACAATAAGGGCACAAAATTAAGGTTATTTTACATTGACAGCTTGGAGAAAATAGGTGCAAGGGGGTTGCACCCCTGGGCCTGAGATCTGCAGTTAGTTGATAATTACTTTTAGAACAATAAGGTGAAAATAAGATATTGTACATCCTAACAAAGTATACTGTTTCAAAGGAATACTATCTTTATTGAATTCACAGAGCAAAATCAAACTTACAATGTTCATTTATGATATTATTTTCCACTCTCTATCACCTCGACAGGCTATTAAAGATCTACCAGGGATGCAACTTGAAATGCACAATGTTGTAAAGAGCAGATGTCAGATCTGGACTGTCAGAGCAAAGAGAACCCCGAAACTAAATGACAAGAGCAATACAGAAGCCTCTGCTGCTGCACTGTGTGGTTAGCACATTAGCATGGATGGGTGCTTAGTAGCTAATGACTGTAAAATGAGCTGCTAAAGAAAGACACCACACATTCTTTTGAGTTGATAGTTTAATGAGGCTAAAACCTGCTTTTCCTTTCAATTCCACACACACACACACACACACACACAAAATGCTCTGTTTATTTCAAGTAACTGAATGTGAGGTTTGGAGGTAAGTCAGAAATTTCAAAACAAATTTCCTTTTTTAAAGGAAAGTGTCTGTGGTAATCGGTCAAACATTAACATTACAAAATTGATTTCTCAGCTAGGGGGCCAGAGGCCAGCCAGGCAACCTAGTCCCTCCAGACTAGGTTGCCTTAGAATTTCAGCTGAAAAAAACTCTTTATTGTATAAAAGGTGTACATTTGTATTTTCTACTGTATATGTATTATGTACTTTTTGACTTTTTTACATGTTGGCCGGGGAACAACAGATGAAAACTAGCCTTTGGCTGATTCTTTCTTATTTAACCATGTGTTTATGAAAATCTATTTACCCGTTTTATTTGTATTTGTATTTGTATTTGTATTCAAGATTCCAAAAACGGATCATACTGGACCGAATCAGATCAAATTGGATTGATCATTTTATATATATATTCCAAGATAAACATGGAATATATGCTAAAGCTAACTGTTTGATAATAAAATTGAAAGAACTCTGGAGGTATTGTAAACAGAGTCCTATCATTGTGATACAGAACAAAATGTGACCTCTGCATTTTGCCCATCATTAAAGTGAACATGGGGAACTCGTTGGGACTTGAATCAGAAACCTTCCAGACTCAATTCTGCTTCTTTAAGCACCTAAGCCTCCACCTCCCCTTTAAAAATCTGAACACATAAAAGGCTGACAATTTTATTTTGAAGGATTTTAAAGGGATTTATACCAAGCCAGTGAAAAGACAAAATGACAAAGTCAGCGGAATTGAAGGAGAAAAAAAATTCCCTGGGCTCACAGCAGTTCCAGTGTTTCTGTAGCGCAGACCGTTGACATAACCAAGTGTCAAGCTGTCCATCATCACGTGTCAGTGTTGGGTGTGTGTAAGTGAGGCAGCCAGCACTGTGACAGGAAGCTGAGTTGAACAGTGTATCTGTCAAGACTTTACTGTGTCTGTGTGTACGTGTGTGTGTGTGTGTGTGTGTGTGTATCTGTATGTGTCTGTGTGTGTGACTACTGACCACTGTTGAAAACTGTCAAAAAGAGACAATTTAAAGTTGAAGAAAGGTCTCGGTGGGCTGTGTGTGTGTCTAAGGGAGATGGTTGCTTCTGAGCCCATGAGCACAGGCCTATCTTGAGTGCTTTTTGTGTGTGTATGAGTCAGTGCATGACCGTGTCTACTGGGCTGTGTTCCAATCCTGTTCCAGTCGACCACACAGGTCCAGACCAGCTGTCATTCATTTGGACCATTTTCCTGCACCTTTACTGAACACACACAAACACACCATAAATCACCAGGTTTATGAACCAACTACTATAATGATGATCTTTTATCATTAAGGGTCTGTTTCACTGACACAGTTTTTACAGGACACATTGCAAGTGTAGTTGTTGGCCTGCATCATACTTAATCAAACTTTCACCTATAAGTTCATTTAATCTAGTGTTTCTTAATGATTCCTTTTCATACTGTGCATGGTATCGTCCCTACACAGGATGGCGCTCATTAGCTGCCCACTGCTCACTTTGATGATGGGTTTAATGCAAAGGCCAAATTTTGTTGGGAGCTGTGGCGTGAATTACAATGTCACACAATAACAAGGAGTTTGGTTGCCTTTCCTGTATGAGTTGCTGCCACCTAGTGTCTGAAGGCACTGAACCATGTGTGAGTAGTTGCCAAGTTTCAGGTTGGAGTCCACCAGCTTCGAGGTAGCCACTGAGGTGCTCTGGACATTGAGCTGCCTAAACCCACATAATGTCCAGTTCACTCACCACCCAAAAGAAGGATGACAGTATGGAGCAGTGAGATTTGGGTGGCAGTTGTGGAGACTGCCGCCACAATGACCCAGCAATGGATTAGAGGATGAAGATTAATGTATTTATTTTACCTAGTGTGCAAAAATTGCATTCACAGAAATGGATTTTTTTACAATACATTACGTTATATCTATGAACTGGTTGAAGGAACGATAAACAAAAAAACGGTAACCTTTGGAAACAAACAAACAAACAAATAACATAAGGGCCTTTATACCAACACTGATGACGGAGTCTGTACAGAAAAAGAGCTATTTCTGTTGCAGCTTGTTCTGGTCCTCAAAGATCACAAACAAGCCAGCTTTAGTCAAACTGCAGATAAGGTTAGACTTACGCAGACTCACAAGTGTGAAATTTGCCAAAGGCAACAAACACACACACACACACACAAAGAATTAGGACAGTGATTCAAGGGGATAGATGTGTGTTGGCGGGTCCATGTTCCTGTCCAGTTTGATCAACACACGCACATACCTGGATACACACATACACACACTTGACAGTTGTGACTGTCCTTGTTCTCCACTAGAGGTTAAGAGCTGACCTGGATTTAACAACATGGCCTCAGGGTCACTCTCTCTTTTCTGCCATTGCATTTAGACAAACAATATTTAGATAACTGGAAACTATTTTAACCTTCTTTAAACACATATGTTTTTATTTCCATATTTTATTTATTATTTTATTTAGTTGAATTAACACTTAAGGGAAACAAGGTTGAAGACCCCTGCTGTCAGGAAATAAGCCAGCAGGCAGTGCTCATGCTTCAGTCTCACAGCTCTAACTCAGCATAATATGATGTTCGGTTAAGTCACTGTGTTAGAAACCAGATTTGTTAACATTCAAAACAAATGCATGTCACCTCCCATCCCCCTCCAATCAACTTTGTCATTTTGTCTTTTCACTGACTTTTTTTTCAAAGTTGAATAGCTGCAGGCAAGTCTTTTATCTGATAATTCTAGGGCAAAGGATTCAGAGACCAGTCAGGGGAGCTGTGGTTTAGCAGTATGGTTGATCACGTCCCTCTTCATGGGAGACAAATGGAAGTGTCACAATGTGGTAAAATAACTCTTTCCTGTTGCCAAATGTATTTAATAAGAATGTGAAGATTTTGATGATGTTTGTGAGCACCGGATTTTACTCTGTTGGTGTAAGAGTCAAACAAATCTAGAATTTAATTATCATTATGTTGTATGGCATTGAGAATTTTCAATTAGGGTCACCCATGGTGGGGAATCTTTAACTCATAACAGATATTTCTTGGTATTTTCCAGAAAACTCAAACATTAGTTTGTGTTTTGACCTCCTGCAGATGTAAAGGGATGTTGAAGCATAAATGCTTTGTGGAATAAAATGTCCTCTGGGTTTTTCCATGAAAAAAAATCCCACAGTGATTGACTTTCAATCCTTATACAGTAGCTGTGGTCAAGGTCATTACCTGCACATGTGTGTGTGCATCGTCATTAACAAGGAAAATTATTTGACTCACTTGTAAAACATACCAAAAGATAGAGCAAATCAATATTGATAAAGATACCAATAATAAACCAGTTCTTAAATGCAAATGTTTTCAACATGATTGGATGAAAATACTTTTTGTAAATCCAAATATATATACCCTATCTCTAAATGCTCCACCCACCTCTCAAATGTCAGCAGTATCTAGAACCATTAAGAAAAAACACTTTCAAGCTAAACATTTCACTAAAGGTTGAAACTGGCATTAAATGTGAGTAGAGGAATTCTCTATAACATTAATAACTCAAAACTGGGTCGTCCCACGAGGTGGTCTCAAATCATGTTTCCTAGGAGTCCACAGTCATTTCTGCTGGTTCAATCATTGTCTTTCATCGTTTAAAATCTGAGTAATACTAATTGCTCAGATATTGCACACACAGTAAAATATCCTTACCAATGTTAATGATTTAATAGCCAATGATATAATGACCATTGGCTTGAGTTGCAAAGGTATGTTACCTAAAACGGACACATCATTTTTTGTGGTCCACTATTGCATGTTATGCTTAAGGTTCTACTAAAATAATTATTTAAAAAAAATTAGAAAAGTCCAAAATTGTTGTTCCTCAATATATAGTGTTTATGTGAGTATGACTGTGTAGGTTCTCAATCATGACATGGATTGTCTTCAAGAAACATACTATATCCAGTATCCCTTGAGGTAACTGTTTTTTGGGACTACGTGTGTAATCTACATGTACATTTGTGTAACAGAAACACAAACTGGAACACAGTCTCTCCTTTTCATTTAATAAATTTTTTTTATTTTAGTTATTCTGCAGTTTTACCCAAACTCTGCCATTTCCTGTGTTTATTTTTTCATTTATTTAAATAACTACTGCTAGTGGAGTGACAAGTGGCATCAGGTCAAAATATTCAGATTTAGTCACAGGACGCTCTGAACCAACAAAGCTTTAAATAAACATCCCGCTCTCAGACAACAGAACAGCCCCCTGCAGAAAACCACAAGGTTTGAGAGAAGTTCTTGAACATCCGATTTAGTCAGTCAATACACATTAGACACAGACTAAGGTAATACACGTGCCCTGGCTTTGAGTATTTGTGTGTGTATGTGTGCCAGGAGGAGAAATTATGAGAGAGGGTGCTCCACTGCTGCAGTAAACACACACTTCTGATCCTCTGCTTTGGGAATTAATTCACTGATAAATGGGTATAGCATGCACTAATTCACATATGTGTCTGTTTATACAATTACTCAAAACACTGCACTGCACACACATAGAAAGAAATCCTGTGATAACATTAGGACAGAAAGGCTAAGGCAAATACTGTGGGTAAGAACTCAATTGCCTGCCTGCTCTCAAATAAGCTCAACCCATTGAGAAAGTGCTTCTGTCTTCCCTCGCCCTTCCTTCACTCACTTCAATCCAACTAACACCTTATCCAAAATATGCCCCTCAGTGTCATATTCCCTGTCAAGTGCATGCATATTAATATATATATATATATATAAATTGTAACAAACGCGGGGATGAAGTTGATGAGCCAATTAATGAAGATTTGTGAAAGATTAGTTGAGGCTAGGTTCAGGAAAGAGGTTGAGATTTGTGAACAACAGTATGGTTTATGCTGAGAAAGAGATCCAAAGAAGCTATTTTACTCTGAGAATGTTAAGGGAGAAGTACAGAGAGGGCCAGAAGGAGCTGCACTGTGAGGTTTTTGTAGATTTAGAAAAGGGCTATGGCAGGGTGCCAAGGGAGGAATTGTAGTTTTGTATGAGGAAGTCAGGAGTGGCAGAGAAGTATGTTAGACTGGTGCAGGATATGTAGGAGAACAGTAAAACAGTAGTGAGGTTGAGCTGTTGGAAGGACATAAGACTTTAAGGTGGAGGAGGGACTTTATCAAGGATCAACCCAGAGCCCATTCTTGTTTGCTTTAGTGGTGGACAGATTGACACATGAGGTCAGACAGGTGTCTCCATGGACAATGATGTTTGAAGATGATATTATGATTTGCAGTGAGAGTTGGCAACAACTAGAAGATAACCTAGAGAGGTAGAGGTTTACACTGGAGTGAAGAGGGATGAAGGTCAGTCATAGCAAAACAGAGTGTATGTGTGAATGAAAGGGAGAACAGTGGAATGGCGAGGTAACAAGAAGTAGAGGTGATGAAGGTTCAGGATACACCTCGAATCAACTGTTCATAGCTGTGGGGACTGTGGAAGAGAGAAGAAGAAAGGAGTACAAGCAGGAGTCAAACGTGATCTATATATATATATATATATATATATATATATATACACAGTATATATTGACTATATCCCTGACTGATTGGCAGTTTCTCTCTCTTTGAGATAATTTCTCAGGAATTTCACACAACCTATGTAGTAGCAGTGGCTGCCTCAGCTGGTCTGTAGGTGAAAGTAATGGCTGTTGTTCTTTTGATCGACTTCTGGCTGAAACCTTCTTTCCCTGTGATATGTGAAACTACTTAATTATAGATGGGCATTGATTAGCTGAGATTCCAACTCAATAATTAAAGAAGTGTAATATGATGCAATAAAGGACAGACAGCAGGAGGAGACAGAGAATCAAGGACAAGCAGGTAAAATTATTCACACTAATAGGTATTTGCACACAATAAGAAGTGGCAAAAATAAATATCAATAGGCAAGGAGTGTCAGAATAAAGGAAAAGGATTGTTTGAGCTCATCTATTTCGTTTGACAGCATCACTTAAAACATATTTCGATTTAAAGGCAAAATATGGGCAGTGGTTCGAAAAGATAGAGATGATAGACGTTTCTTATAGTTAAAAGAAGATTGATTGAGCTTTTAGAAGTCTAAGTGTAGAAGAAAGGAGCAGACAAACCAAAGGGGGGAAGATGGAGCGAAATCAAACATGGAACTAAAAAAAGAAAAACAAATCACGAGAACAGAGAGAATGAGTGGAAGAAGGTGAGAGTAGAACAGAGAGAAAGAGAGAAAGCATGTGAGGATGACACAAAAAGAAGAGTCAGAGACAGGCAGAGAGTCAGTCACCCCTGTAGTTTCACCCCTGTAGGAGGTCTGGACCTTCTTCTTCATCTAATGAGCACCACAGAGAATGTGTATTTGTCTAGGGCTGCAGTCAGTGGGTAGGAAAGGTTTGAGATATTGGTGTGGCTGATGTCCTGTTGTCTTAAGGGAGCTGGATTTGAGTCTGTGTTTATGTTAAAGATGCTCTGTTGTTTTATATGTGAATGGTCCTGGCTGCAGAAGGACAAATGAAACCAAAGGATGGGTTCAACTTTCTTATTAGTGATGTACTGAAGCATACATTCTTGGTCCACACTGACAACAAGGAGGACAAGGCTGAAAATCAAAACACAGAATTGATTGCACTTATTATGCCAATTATTAGTAGTTTATGTTCAATAAATGAATACATAAGTTATAATGTATCCCTTGCAATATTTCACAGAACATATCTGACATTAAGGGCTTTTCTGTCCCCCGTGTGACTTGCTGTGCTGTGAAAACGTGTGAGTGTGTTGAGCAAGTTTGTGTAAGAAGTTCTGGCACATGGGTGCAGAAGCTATATGCTGACATGTGGATTTAAATGACCTAATTGAAATATAATTGTCTTGCCACCCTAGTGGACAATCAATTTAACATGAATTACCCAAGAAAGTGTGACTTTTACATACATGCGCACTTATGGTTAGTCGCTCTACTTCCACACGCTGGTACAAACATGTATAGTGGCACCGACATAATCTAGCATGCCCAACCCACACTGGCAGTAGAACTGCATAATTATAATTAAAAAAAAATATGACACACTCTTTTCATAATAAATGCTTATATAGGGTGTTGCTTCATCCATATTTATTTGAAGGAGAAACAGAGACAACATCAACACCTATTGATGGATGTGAAAGGAGTGTTTAGAGCTATCACTTTAGAGCAGAGGACTAACAGTTCAATTACTGGTCCTTTATATGTTCTCCCTCTTTAAGTTTATTCCTGTTACCCGTTCTTTCTCTTCTTAATGAGCTGCATGGTCAGCTTAAGCTGACTCTGAATCTGAATTTACCCAAGAACCCAAGTTCCATAAAGTAGCCCTACCATCTCTGCAAGTAGTGGTTCCACTTCCCCCAATAAAGGATAACAGATGCTTCCTTATTAAAGACTTACCAAAACAATGAAATAACAAATAAGATAAGAGACCAACAATGTTGACCACAGTTCGAGTAAATTTTCCACTGAGGTGCTCTCAGCACAGCAGCCATTCCCATTCCATTTTTTTTTTCTTTTAATCTATGGTCCATGTTAGGATTAAGAAAACATGTACTATATTTATAGACTATTTGAGGTACTTAACATTAATTAATCTTAATAAACGTAAGTTTATAAGGAAAATGGCAACAAATGTGTGCGTGTTTATTTTTGAGTAAAACCCTAGGAAATCCACTTATTTGAAAAACATTTGGAAGAAACTACGCACACACGCACACACCCACACACACACAGACACACACACACTGGCCTGCAGCTGTGCAGCCTTTTCCTCCACTTATCCCGTGACACTGGTTTTGAAATTGGAAATCTTGAATTGAAAATTGATGCAGGATTCCTTACAACCACTGCTCCCCTTATCCAACCTTTACCCCTCACTCAACCACATGTTTATTACCATTCTTAATGAGATCACTTTGATTTCTTTCCATTTCTAATGAGCTCTTTAACAACGAGGGCCAATAAAGGGCTAATTATCCCAAGTAGTGATTAATTTATAACAGCTCTTTTTATATCTGTAAGAAAAGTAATGTCTTCTGTTTCCACCCACAACTGATGGTCGCTCCTCTCTCCAATCTTCCCCATAGGAGTAACAACTACAGGAGGAGGAGGAAGAGGAGGAGAAGCTCTTCCTCTTTCATTTCCCAGTCTTTTGCAGCAAGAGTAGACAAAATTTTGCTCACTGTTAGAAAGCTCAGTGATTAACACACTGTGATGCTGCAACATGAGCTCAATGTGTAGGAGGCAACAGTCCATGGGTGGCCAGACTGTTCTAACAGCAGGCTTCCAGTGTATCTCTAAGGAGGAAAAGGAGGAGGGTGAACCATAAGCAGAAACCAAGAGTGGAATCAGAAAAGGAAATCAAAAGAAAATAAATTAAAATCTTGTCTTTGTCTTTCTTAGACGTTCCATAGTGCCTTCTTAGATTATACGCTTTCATCACAGCCACACTTTCTCCACACAGAAGACACACAGGTTTGCCTTTTACCTCTGTGAAAATGTACTCTGCCTCCCACCTTGAAATCCTCTGTTCTCATAGTCCACCTTACCCTTTGTCATAGCGAGGTCTACCGTTGCATTGTGGGGAATGTAGTATAGGTATGTGCAAAAAAACAGTGGGCGACCCAAAATCTGACCCTTAATCATTACGCAAACAGTAAGGAACTCATTCTGAGGTATCGATACATTGATACTCAGATTAGGATCAATAACTCTTAATATTAAGTAAATTGAATTGAATGCCTTTATTGTCATTGCACATAAATACATACAACAAAATTCGAGGCACCAAACTAGAGAGCCAGAAGCCGCTGCACTCATGCACACCGTCATCTTGTATTGGAAATTAAGCATATTAATTAAGTATATTAAGCAAATTGAACTGATTTACTTGTCATGTGTCATGTAATGTCATGTGACTTCATGGTAGTTAGACATCTTTCGGTAATCTTCAAAACTAGCAATTAACTATGGTTTAAGACTAATTTCATGCATCTTGTGGAAGAGCTAACGGTCAACCCAAATATATTGATGTTGTGAATCCCTCAATAACTTAACGATATGTATCTAAATCAGACAAGAGTTAGAGTCAGACTGATTCATGTTTGTTTTATTCAGGATTACATTTTTTACAAATATGCAAACAGAAAATGTTGGCAGCAGAAGCAACAAATGTAAGTGATTCCATGTGTATAAAAGAGCCATGCCTCCATTTACAATGCTTCAAAACAAATTAAAAGGCTTTGCGTGTCAAAGCATATGTCTAATTAGGAAGAAGTGTTTATGTGTGGCAGCAGATGTGAGTGTGTGTGTGTGTGTGTGTGTGTGAGTGTGTAGTGCTGCAGGCTAACGGGAGAGAAGACTAATGCAGTGGAAAATGCCTCACACCCAGGCTGAGACTCTGACTTAATTACGTTGACATATAGAGCCTCTCATTCCTCCTCTGCCACTGACTTCCGTATGTAGGGCCATGATCTTTCTCTGAACTGTTACTTCCTTAAAACCTGTGACAACACCCTGTGTTGCACCTGGTTCACACAAGTGTTTTCTTTGGTTATGTGCTGCTTAAGTTGATGACTCAGCAACAACTTATTTACTTGTATGTAGTCAAATGGCAAGCAAACATTTTCCTTCTCACCCTGCCTTCTTTATCCTTAACTCTAACTCCAACTACCTCCATGTCCTCTCTCACTGCATCCATAACCCCCCCCTTTGGCCTGCCTCTGCCATTCCTACCTGGTAGCTCCATCTCTAGGATCCTCTTCATCCCTCTATTATTGTTACATCTCTGCACATCACCCATCTTGTAAATTGGCACTTTCTCTTCCCTTATCAGGCATTTTGTCTGTCTAAGTCCCTGCGCCTTAGTTTGCCCATGTCTGGTACAGACAATATGTAGTGTCCATAAAGCCAGTATGTGTACGACTTAACATGTAAAGTCAATTAATGTGTTTTCTTCTGGTTTTTAGGTGGCTGCACATTTGAAGAGTCGTACAGCAGCTGTGGCTATGGCGTGTCCCTGGGAACCAATGGATTTACCTGGGAGCAGGTCAATTCCTGGGAGAAACCCACCATGGATCCAGCCCTACCAACAGGTACCAGTGTTTTTCATTCACAACAGACAGTTGATATATGATGGCTGTCGGGAGAATTTAGAAAAGAAATAGAATAACAAAAAGCACAATATTGAGAATTAAATTAATGACATGAAGTAAAGGGAAAACAAGAAGGTAAAAAAGGAAACCAAATGGAAGAAAATGAAAACACAGCTCCAAAAACTGCTCAGCTGATTAATGAATTTAAACTGGCGACCAAGGCCTTTTTTGTTGTGCAAGTTCTTCAGGGTTAGGGGTAATATCTAACCCTTAATTTATTGATTCTCACTGACAGTTGATTTTCTGCTCTTTGTTGCACTTACAGTCTTTGTGTTTCAACATATTGCATTTTTACCAACAATGTTTAAAGCATCTTTGTCCTACATTTGTCTCTCATTTTGAATCAGTTGCTTTCGCTTCATCTCAGATCTGAAAAATTGACAGAATTGGGTGTTTGAACATCATAAACACCTTGTATTTGGACTCTCTTGTTGTATCAGTATTTCCATCTCTGTGTAGGTGTGTGTGTCTGATTCATCACAGCCGCCTGGGATTATTTTTTCTTTCTTTCTTTCTTTCTTCAAAGAGGCAGCAAAACAAATCAGTAGTAATCAGAGTGTGCCTCTCCATTCTTCTGTGACACATACTTGAAACACACTGGTTGTCAAAGGCAAACAGACATGTTGGCCAACTTGTATATTACAGTGCATCATAGCCTCGTCCTGATATTCCTGTTTGTGTATATGTGGGTATATTCCTGTGTGTCAAGCAGTGGCTGATGGGAAAAAGGTTAAATATTCACTTGGCTGATTTGGTCAGCAGTGTTGATTGTAGAGCACTCTTTGGAGCTGATTTGATTGCATATGTGGCTTGTAGGGCCCAAGGCAGAACAGGATGACAAATGCAATACACAAAATGATGACAGCACATCGACCCTGGCACTGGGCAGTTGCTTTTTACGTGCAATTTTATGTTTTTTAACCACTGCATTGATGGATCACAAGTGCCTACCAAAGAATATGAAGACCACGGCTTCACACCTGATTGTCTATCGATATGAATCACCAACACCAGCTACTGAGTTTGAAAAGAAACAAGAAAACAGTGGTTTATGAAAAAATATAGAATTTTGATGAATAATGTAATATTATTTCACATCCCCAGAAAACAAGTTGGATGGTCCACGGATAGAAGTCTACAGGCGTGTTGTATTTCACCTGTTCTTTCATAGACAGAAAGTTAGACAGATATATTGGTTAATTGTTCTTTGTCAACACTTGAGAAATAACATATTTTTTTATTTACATATACTCAAGAAGACTCAAGACCTTCATCTACGATTCAAACACTTCAGGAAACGTTCAACCTAAGAGAGCCCAATTAATAAACCGCTCTTGTGTGCCCGCTGCAACTCTACTTTCAAGGAAAAGAGAAGCAGGAGATTCAGAGCCAAGATTCAAAGTGAAACATGGCTGTGAGTGTTGTATTAAACTGTCTTTCCCTGTCAGAGGGAAGTCATTAGAACCACCATATACATCCATGGAGAACATGGGAAATGGAGATAGATGGATTACCTGACTGCTCAAATCCCTCTGTAACTGTGAGGTGAGCAGATAGAGTCGTCACTGACAGACACAGAAATGGCAGCAGGAGATTAGAGCTGACCAAGATGAAAGGAGGGAGAAATGGAAGGCGGGAAGGGGGAGTCGAGAGAGGAATGACAGCGAAAAAGGATGTTTAGCAGCTCTTCTATTTTTAGTGTGATCAAGTGGTTTATTGGACAGAAAGACATCAAGGGGAAATGGGAATGTTGCTCAAATGTTAAACAGATATTAAGATTTCCCAAATAGGGCACTGATACCAGATCAAGTTGTAACTGGTGATTCAAAGTTGTATCTTAACAAAGGACAAGTGGAAGTGTTTACTAGCAGACTCAGAGTTGGTCTTTTTGTTTACAACTGAGGAGATAAGTTGATTGAATAATTGGATTGTGGAACACATAATGGATGTTCAGATAGAAAGTTAAAAGGTGGAAATGAAAAAAAAATCCACAACATATAACAATTTCTCTCTGGATGAATAACACACACTCAACAATTTATCAAGGACGGCAATAAATGGCCTTTTTTTTTTAACAGCCATGACAATAGGCCTGGAAACAGTTTATCTGTCTCTCTAGGCCAGTGATATCATTAGGTTTCTGTGTGTGAGTATAACAGAGCATTCTTCATCACCATCTCCCCAACCACTGTAATCTGTGTCACATGCATTTGTTAATCTACTGTTAGGAGTTGAGACCATGTAGCCCAGCCCCAGCTGTGAGCTCAATATTTGCTTCACATGAGTGCAACACACCCTGGAGCTTAGCTCATGCTTGTGGTGTGTGTTTACGAGAACACACTTGAACCTGAATAACAGAGCATGAACAGATGGTTCCAACTCTTTTTATTGGCAACTTTCAATACATTTCACCACTGGAATCTACATGAACAGACACTTCACTCTCCCTCTGCTACATTTTTATCATCATTGTCACAGTTAGTTTTTGCCAGACAATAATATGCCCGCTATGAGAGAAGACAAAACATTTCCACAACCGTTATTGCTCTAAAAGGACTGGCTTTAGGGTCTGTAAAATAATTAGCTATCAATTAGAGAAAATCACTCTGCGGTTCTGATGGTGGCCTGATGGGTAAGGAAACACATTTCAGGAACTACTTGTATCCTCTGCTATAAATACTGATTTCTGCATTCAAGAATAATAATAATAAAATTATTAATAATAATAGAGGGCTTGGCATCGCACACACTGTATGAGGGATATTTTTGAATGATGTATGTAAAGTTTTGAGAGGCCCAGAATGAAAGCAGCCACTTGTTAAGAGGAACATTTTCAGAATAGCATTCTTGCCAACACTCCTCTGCTTCTCCAACTTAAAAAAAGAAAAGAAAAACAACCTTGCACTTGATAAGCAGACACTTTCAGGTGACTCAATTTTGTGAAATGCAGCTTCTTATGAATGCAACACAGTGCTTTCAGAAGGCTCCAGACATTGTTCTACAGGAAGGAAGATGGATGGAAGAAAGTAATGAATACAATATAGTAAGAAAATGCATTCACTTTGCCCAGCATATCAAACTTGATGTATATGGACATAAATGCAGCCTCATAACAGTTATGTGGACATGAGCATTATGAGTAAATATATATTTAAAGGAAGCATAGGAACAACCTCAACTCCATGTAGAGTTACTTGCAAAGCTCTATACACACATATTTTACCAAATGTTTATGAGCCAATATGTAGAAGCAATAAAACCAGCAGGGGGAGATAAAAAGCCTCACCCACCCCATCTGAGAGCAATGATTGTTGATGATGATGAAATTTTCACAACGGCTTTTAAGAACGGTCATCTGTGATACCTCTGGAGAGGAAATGTCTCAAACACACTCCTGCTGTGCTTTTATTAAAGCCCATCAAACACCCGTGATGGAGGTGTTACGGCCTTGTATACAGTAAAAGTGACAAGCAAAAAGGACAAACACTCACACACTGGGAAAATAAATGATCCCTCTGATAATGGAAATTTTCTTTGCAAGACAAAATTCAAGGATTCTTTTCATATGATAGTGTCTATGATGTGTATTATTACTGCTTTATATATTATTTTTTCCTTTTATAACTGCTGGACAAGGTAGAGACAATCTCAGCCGACAAGAGGCAAGCATGAGTCACTGGGACCAAGATGGAGAAGAGATAGGACAATGGGGCAGGTGGGACAGAACTGGGGAGGATGGAGGTTTACTTTAAAGAGAACCACTTAAAGTGCATTACCCAAAGAACACAAAAACATGGAATTCCTAAAGCACTGTGTTTGGTGGTACAATGTCATAGCTATTGATGTAAGAACCTTAGTAAGTTTTCTTACTATCAAAAAAAAAAAAAACTATGGAAATTGGCTACATATCAGCTCAGAAATGAACATCTTTTATTTGTATTGTTATCATTTTGTTTGTCCAAAGGAAACATTCCCGGTTTAATATTAAGAAGGAATTGAAGCAATAATTTTGATAGACATGATTATATTGACATATGACATGGAAATGGAGGTCATAAAGATAGTAAAGAACGTGAGCATTTGAGTGTGAGTAGTGAGACCTCAAGCACTGATAACAGCAAGTTAACATAACAGCAGTTCTGATGAACAGACAAAAAGTGAAACAGACAAAAAGAGTTGGAGTGGATGAAAAAGTACTGTTCATGTTCTTCTTTTGCATTCATATAATTCAAACCAGCAATCCTCCATACTTTGCTGATACTCCAACAAGGCAATGTCTGAACACAGAAAATCTCTGCATAAAGTCAATGAGTAAAAACCCCCTTCACATTTGGAATGTTAACCAACTCGCTTTTCTGTTGCCCGATGTACGCATTAAAAAATCCAAATAAACCTGAAAAATTACAACCTTATTTAAAATGTCATTTGCTGTTTATTTCTTTGCTCTGGTTTCTTTATAATCAATTACAAATCATCATCATTCAAGCGGCCCCACTAGAGCACCGCCACTATTGATTGCATTAATCACGGTGACTCATTCATAGAATAATAATGTCACATTTCAGCCGCAGCCTCTCAGCCCTGTACCCATGTGTAATTGCTCTGCAAACACGTAGGCCTGAAATTATAATAACCCAATAATGACAGTAAACTAATCACCACCTATTTTTCAAAGGCCTGCCTGCATGCATGGGCATATTAGCCCGTGGGTGTAAAAGGCAGAAGAATCCATAACACCCAGAGGTCTACTTACTGCGAGTTCTCCAACTCCTTAATGTTCCAACCTTGAATTGCAGCCGTTTTTTTTTGTTATTATGGTTTATGGTGGTGAATATTTCTCAGGCACATCAGCATGACCTTCGGGAGTGTGTGTTCGTAATCGAGCGAGCCGGCAGCAAATCAGAGTTGTTGCTTCTACTTTGAAAGTTGGTCTATCTGTTGACTAGAATTACTAAGTAACACGTGAAGTTACTTTGCAAACTTTTATGTTTCCTGAGTGGGGAATAAATTCCTGCTTACTCACATTTTATGAGCTTAATTTATTTATTTTTTATAAATATGTCTTGTGCAGATAAAGCTATTGTAAGCACAGAGGTGTTGTTTTATTTCAGAGAATGTGCAGCAGATGAAAACTCAGGGTATCAGTAGGACTGGGACTGCAACATATGCATTAATTATAATAATTAATTGATTAGAGACAAAATATATTATTTTTATTTCTAACATAAAGATCCACCAACCTTTCAAGAACAAAAACTCATGAAAAACACACACTCATGCAAACCAACAAATGGCAACATATTGCCATTGAAATAGCATTTCTCATTCTGTTGAGCGCTCACTCCACTCAAGTATTTTCTTATTTTCTGGTTAAGTTCAGCCTGATGTAGGAAAACATCTTAACTAATTGCCCTTGATCCGTTCATGAGGAAGTAATGTATATGTCCAGACGCCATCTACTTTACCTATCCTATCTACCTTTTTACCTGTGCTCTCATTTATGTCGGAGTCGGTGCTTTAAAGATATCAGGTTCAAGAAGTTTTGCTGATGTTCCATTATTCTCCGGGCGGACGCTGCAGAAGACGAACAGGACATCTGGAAAATGTATCATTGACACAGAGACAGTCACAAAGACAGATTACTTGATGGAGACACAAAGGCACCTGTACAGACGCTGATGTATGAATTACCTGAGGG
This sequence comes from Paraplagusia blochii, assembly GCA_016785265.1. Classification (NCBI taxonomy): domain Eukaryota; kingdom Metazoa; phylum Chordata; class Actinopteri; order Pleuronectiformes; family Cynoglossidae; genus Paraplagusia; species Paraplagusia blochii. The sequence continues at coordinate 549,671 of JAFBJS010009875.1, read as the reverse complement.
CATAGAACAATACAAGACAGACATACATCCATTGTCTCTGGTCTTAATGGTCGCTTGCTCCATCTTCAATCTCCTATAGGTCAACACATCCTTAAGTTTCCCAGCATGGGCTTTGAGAATGTAGTGTTCCCACGGGTCAAATCAAGCACAGGGATCCACAGTACGGCTCAGCGTGTCTATAGCTGTGTGTGCATTGTCGATGTGATGTATAGGCTCTGCATTGATTGGCTGTCTATGAGGAAACAGAGAGGTGTTCCCTGAAGGTCTGATCGATAACACCAGTCACCTTGTCTTTCCACCTTATTAGAAAAGGATTATAGCAGCTTCACAGCAGCCCACAGACACATATTTGTGTATAGGTTTAGTGCATGTGTGTGTGTGTGTGTGTGTGCGTTTGAAAAGATGTAAATCAAAGGCCAGCGATGCCACCCTGTCCTACACTTTATTTCTCCTGACAGATCACTTCCCGGATCTGGACCTAAGAAAGGTCCAGATCCAGGTCCACCTAACAGGAAGGACCTAAAATACCCCTTTCTCTTCACTCACACTATATATCTTCTGTTACTTCTCACTGACAGTTAGAATTGAAAAAGCCTCTTGGATGAGAGGAGAAAGGTTTATCCATAACAAAGCATAATGAATAATAATCTCTATGTATGTCATTGTATGAAGACTTCTGTCTTCTTAGTTAATGTTATCAGAATTTCTTTTTTCTTCTTCTTGTCCTAGACATGCTGTAATACATACGGTGCCTGTCGTACCGATAACACTAGTGTTCTTGTAGTTGAGGTTAGTTGACAGGAGACTTCTGCTGCACAGTAAGTGCAGAAACAGCAGTTGCAGCTCTGTAACAGACGTTTTCGGGCCACATGTGGGAGACATGCATTGTCTCATAATGCCAGCACACCCTTTTTACAAAGGTTCAAACCTCACACCCCCTACAGAAACTACACATGTAAGCAGAGTTCTTAAGAAGCTAAAAGAACACTAGCAGAGCTTTGATCAGTCTGTGGAGGATCCGTCTTCTTTGTCAGCTCCACCACAGACACAAAACACCCAGAAAAAAGAGGAGGCAAATGGAAAGTGAATGTGAGCTAAACAGCAAAAAAAAAAACAGAGCAAATGTCAGGCTCTTTTTTTCCAACTTAGCACCCAAGAGACCATTTCAGCTCAGTGAACTTCATGTTTTATCTGAAAATCTGGGGATATAATTGATCTATGAAAGATTTTAATCTCTGTCTGCTCTGTTGAACTTACTATTTCAGTAAATATACACCAATTGTTGTGTAGGAAATGATCTCTGCTTCTATTAAACATGCTGATTTGGAAATCCATTTTGGAATCTTCATTATTAAGATTTGATTAAAACCTAGTGAATAAACAGATATATCCACTTGAAATTCTCTTGAAATTAATTTTTTTCTTCAGTTCTTACAGTAATTACATAAATTAGTCATATATTTATGCTTTAGCAAATCTTAAAAGGTTGAAATAGTAACAGCAGACACTCCGTCTTAAAGAAACTGACTGTTGACCTCCTCCTCTTTTCATCAACCCACTGCGCTCCCAGTCTGGGGCTCATCCTGAATTACCAGCATTTGCTTTGTCAATGAAACATCTTTGTTTCTGTTGCTTTTCAAATATTCCGTTTTGCCACTGGGTATTGGCAGAGTGTCAGCATTTGTCTTTTCTATTTTCTGCAAACAAACAAAGCCAGCCAACCAACAGTGAAAAGGGGTGTAAATACATTAGGGAAGCTGTTTACAGAGCTTGTGGAGAGTAACCCCCTCCCCCCGCACCCACCAAACACACACACAGAAGCACACACACACAGAGACATGCACAAACTAACTTCAGACCAAGTACCTGCTCCATTACCTGTAATGGGGTAAATAAATTACATTTTAATGCTTTAAAAGCTTTTTTTTTTCTCACCCACTGAAAGATAAGCCAGGGTTAGAGTAACTGGGGGGAGAGAGATGAAGCCTAAAAATTACATGACTGATTTAAGTGAAAAAGGATAAAAGCATTCCAAACCTTTTACAGAATGCAGCCAAATGATGAAGGCAAAAGAAGTGAACAAAGTGAGATTTAAGGGAAGAATGGATTATGTGACAGAAGCTTGTGCTTACTTTTATGGATGACTGAGTTGTTTACTTTTGTGAGCTGAGCCACTATAATAGCACTTCACTTATTGATTCATCACTCTTGACGCTGTTGCATGACTTGAAGGCATCACTGCTTGTTTTGTTTCCCTATAACACCATTTCCCAATTTTTGTTGGGGGGCTTAAGGTGGGGGCGGGGTGTGCAGGGGGGTGGGGGTGAGGGGGCTTTCAAAGCAAATCTTTATGACCCAATAGAAATATATCCATAAATCATTGACCGGGCGAATTGGAACAATCACTATTATCTAAATTAGAAAAAAAAAACAGTAATTAAACCAGGAAAAAAGTGACTGTGAAACATGATGCAAGACAAACCAGATCCAGGAACAAAGTTCTAGAAGACATTACAATATTGAGCAAGCTCTTCTGATGCTCACTCAAATTGACTCATGCATCGTAGCATCTTTAAGCTTCCCCGAGTTGCTCGTGCAACTCATCTTAACCATGGAATACATTGTACATTTTACTATTGTGCCATCCATCCGCTGCACATACTCTACAAGTATATCGCAAGTGCTAGCAGTTCACAGCTGACTTGTGATTTGTGTTCTCACACTATACAATTCAATGCCCAGGTGCAGGTGGACTGATGCACTGTACGTCCATACACGACGTCATGTGTCCGACTCCTGTAGCCGGAACTACTTTGGAGAGAAGTGTCAAGTGTCAAGTGTCAAATGTGTTGTAGTATCATATGAATGAAGATGATAAAGAAGAAGCCAGAATTTGGAGATGTGTGGATGCACACAGTGGTTCCCCTATTTACATAGTATTATTCAGCAAACAGTGTTTTTGGCAATGTGTGCCATTCTGTACCCAGACACAGGAAAAAAAAGCAATGTTAGATCAAATTAATATCTGAGTAAAGATTTCAAACATGTTTTTGAAAAAAAAAAAAAAAAAGACATGATTTTTATCACATCAATCAGGAAGTGATTGTAATGTAAGACTTACCTGCCATAGCACACTGTGTATGCACTACACAATGACCAAAAAAGACTGTAAAATCATGGCAAAATTGAAAGACACACAGTGCACTTATGGGAACATTTTTTTTAAATTAAAAGGTGCCTTCTTCTGTAACAACAACAAAAAAAAAAATCTGTGTAATATCTTTTTCTGTGGCCTTGTGGCTCAGGGTCATGACTGGGGTCCAGATCGTTCCACCAACTGCCCGATGCCACTGAGCATGGCACCGTCCCCACTCACTGCCCTCCCCAGTTTTCAAAGCTGCGCACAGTTCACTTTGGTGATGAGTTAAATGTGGAGGTCACATTTTGAGTGCTGTTGATCACAATGTCACAATGACAACGTCGCCACTACTATTTTTACATTGTCATGTATTTTTACACTTCTTTGTGTAATATATTTGTCTTATATTTCCATAAAAACAGTCTTGGATAAGTTGCTAACAGTTTGAGTGAGGTTTATAAAGGGGTAATATATACATAAATAACAAGAACTTTATCGCCTCTTCTTTGTGGATTTCCCATGTAACGCACCTACAGCAACAGGTGAGGATCTCAGAACTACGTGACAGAACTACAGCCACTGTGGCTGCAGGTTTTTGTTCCAACCAAGCAGTAGCAGACCTGAGTTGACAGGTTTAATCAACTGATCTCAGTCATCAGACAGATGATTGGTCAAACTATGCCTGCTTGGTTGGCTGGTTGGAACAAAAACCAGCCTCCAGAGCGGTCCTTTCTGGAACAGTTCGGACATGTCTGGCCTAAGAGGTAATGCAGATGTATACCGGAAAACCAGTTGTCCCTCACGTGACGAGACAGACAGATGACTGGATATGAAAAGGCCACGGGGTAAGACGGATGGGGGGTCAGTAGACGGATGGAACAGCCAGCAAAAGACTGCTGGCAGGAAACCAAATGAGTGTGAACAATCAGGGCGTGAAGAGGACAACCAGACCACACTGTGTGAGTGTGTGTACATTTGTGCGTCTGTATTATTTGTATTTGTCTTTCTCCTTGAGAATTTACATATTTCTTTCTGGTGTATGGATGTGCATGTGTGTGTGTGTGTGTGTGTTGATGATGATGATTTTTATGTGAGGGCCATTACCCATTTAGGGCACAGAACATATGGGTTCCAGTGCGTGTTTGAGTTTAGGAGATAGCGGGAGAGGCTGTTGGGAACAAAGTGTGCGCTACATTTGTGAAATGGACCGGGTTAGAATGTCATACTTCTGTGTCTTACTCTGACTATTTCTATTTTTATGCACATCATCATCATCCTAAAACATAGAAGTGACAAAGATGAACAATTTTATCCAAGGTTGCTGTTTTCTACCATCATTGTAAGTCACGTCCTCTGCACAGATGGTTTGCTGATTTCCTTCATCGTCTCTTGTGTTCTAATCCTTCATATTCTCGGCTCTCCTGTTCTGCATCTCTGTCATTTGACCTCTCTCCTCCTCGTCTTCTACTTGGGTTAGCAGGTTTTGATTGACATTGAGATGAATAAAAAAATAGCAAAAGTATACTATCTTCTTCTTCTATTTTTCGACTGATAGTGGATTCTTTCAGATTTGTCAAGTCAAAGAAATTCAATTTGAATAGTTACAAATTTCATATGTATGTATATATGTATGGATGAGTATATATACATATATATATACACATATATATATACATATATACATACACACACACACACATGCATACAAATATATATTTATATAATATTTTTATATTATTTGGTATTATAAAGGTTGTTTTAGAAGCTTTTTGGGGAAAATTATTCTGCAATGATGCAGAAGCCCCACATGCTTTACTGGATGTAATTGACGTTAGATGTATGCACAGATTTATTTAAAAAAAATCATATCAGAATTCAGGTGGTTTAAATTTGATTGGATAAAAACAGTTGGTGAGATATAATAGAAATAAAACAAGGGTTTTGTTGTTGCCTCTTTATTTGGGAAAAAAAATCCCCATTAAATAATGACAAAGGCCAGAGAGAAAACTATGTTTTCTTGTGTGACAATTGGAAATGATTCCAATGGAGTCACTGCTCATCATCAGGGAATAATAAAGACCAACATTCTACACAGCTATTTTATCTTATTCATTAAAAATAATGAGTCAAGCAATTGTTATTTTTTATTCAGTAGCAATTAAATTGTGTCTTTATGTGTCAAAGTCATCTGTCTGCAACTCAACCAGTTTGTAGCTTGAGGACTAGAAAAGTGAGTTCCTTCTGATGGAGCATTCACATACTGGTGTATCCTTGGGTGAGGGAAAGAAGTCAGTCCCATTAATACAGTAGCTGATCTACCCATTTTTGGTTTGTTTGTTTGTTTGTTTTAACAATATCATGAAAGGGTATGCAGTTAATTCATCAGCCCCAGAGGAAACACTAAATACAAAATAAACTAGACAATAATTGCACCAAGACAGAGTAGGGACAGAGGAATGTATGCCCAGGTAACAGTGAGTGAGACTAATTACAGAGACACAGCTGAGTATGGTCTCACTGATTACCCCCAGAAAGCAGGAAACATACATAACTAACATCTAAACATCTTTTGCCAGTTTTATCAGATTTGATGTGTTTCATTTTTATGAGATAGATTATGAATTGAGAACACCAGTCTGGGTTGTATAGATTTATTTGTTTTTCAGCCCTAACCCATACGACGAGGAGGTCCAAAGTCCAGGCCTTCTCTCTTGGCCAAGAACAACAGCTTTGTCCTCATACTATGTCCATGTGGAAATCTGTTGATAGACTGAAACACTGTTTAACGCTGGATGCTATGATTGATAATCCTGTGATTAATAGTAGCATCACATTAATGTATCATGATTGATATCTCTCAGCACAATGGGTCCTTTTGTTATAATGTTTTTTTTTTTTTTTTTCAATACATCATCGACAAGTTTTCAAAGACTTGCTGGGTTTTCAAAGGCTTGGTCTCAGTAGTTTGGCAGACTTTTTCTAGGCTGTAGTTTCCCTTTTGGGGTTGGCTTTCTGCTTTACTTCTGTGTCTTTTTTCTTCTTTCTCTCTTCCAGTAAAATAAAATAAAATAAAACATGCCTCGTTTGTGAAGCTGCAGCTTTTCTCAATAACTTCATAAAGCTTACACTTCTTTCTGGAATTGGACCGTTAGCTGTTGTGCTCCTTTAGGGAGAAACTACTTAAACATTTCAACATGAGTAATCAATGGATGGACTGTTTTTTCCTTTTTGTGACAATTGACTTCAGTGGTGCCAAAACTTTTGTGAAAGGCTGAAAATAAGGAACAATACTGAGCAGCCTCAGGTGGCAATAATATGTTTGTATTCAGTGATGACGTCTTCAAAAGGAAATGAAGCACTGAAGCACTGTTACAATACTGCCCCCTATGTCGCTAAACATAATATTATATATATATATATTATGTATATCTGCTTCACAAACATACTTTCCATGAATTATCTATCTATCTATCTATCTATCTATCTATCTATCTATCTATCCATCAGCCCTGTATCCAATTTTAATCCCAGATGTCGGCCAAACTGCCCAACAACCTACTGACCCCCCTGTGCCAGGTAGCAGAAACTAAAACCCATTTAAACTATGACTTGACAGTGAAAGGTGTTTTATGACATGGATCACTACTCCAGGGAACATTAAGATGTTAATACACAGCGCCTTTTAAAACAAAATAGAAAGCTGTTTTATGGTTGTTGGCTGAAAGGTGCACAGAAACGAGTTTGGCCAATCCAGCAGAATGGCCGAAGAACACATTCAATGCCAACTGATATCATTTTTCACCAGGATGACACTGTGTTCATCCCAAGGGTGATACATTATCTACAAGCCTCTGCTCAGCACCAGGGCCAGAGTCTATAAACACAACAATTATGAAGACTCAGAAACATCTCCTCAACTATATGACTCAACTGGACTTCTTCTTGGAGTTGAAAGAAGTTTCATTCCTCAATTGAGGAACTTCATCACTTTCTAGTTGTTGTTGGGGGGAACTAGTAATTATACCACTCTAGACCACTCCCTTCACCACTGGACAAGGGTGGGAAGGGTTGTTTTGATCACACCTTTTTAGACAGAAACTGATCCTGGTGTTAATGAGCAGTTTTGTCACATGTCCAGATGTGAATGGGAGTCGTTGTCACACCCGTCTAGAAATAACCCTGCTCTAGTATTGAGGACCAGTTAAACATCCTAGGATGAGATCTCAAGGCAGAATGGTCTGTAGCAGACAGTTGATGACGCAGACCTCCCCCTCTATTCAAGGTTGGTTGTTCTAGATGGGCATAGATGGCTTCCTTTACTCCTCTCTCAAACCACTGCTCTGCTCTGTTAACTGCTCATTAATATTCAGGAGCAGTTTCTGTCTAAATAGATCTCCTCTATGACTTCACAGCTTTAACATGCTAACATCATACTCAGTGGTTTTCAGGAACTGGTGTCATTGGTTTCTTCACAAGGCTTCAGAATGGCATCCTAGCCTTAATAATTCAAAGGGATTTAAGTTCTCTAGCCATCCATCATCCATCCATCCATCCAGTTCTTCTTGTGAGAGAAGTCAAGAAAAAAATGCCCAAAGCAGTGAGAACTCTGACCAATGAACTATGACGTATCACCTGCACCAAGACTAGCAACATGAAAACTAGTGGAACATGGTCACTCAGCAGTTTTGCTACTGTTCTTTTATTTTTTCATTTAATATACTGGAAAACAATTTACATAGATAGAAAGGAGATTAGAGGTAAATGTAATCAGCCTTTTTTATAGGTTATTTTGAAATACACCATATGAAATGAAGTCTTTATTTTCAAGAGGGATGGAATTCCATTATCTGCCCTTTATTGGTTTGGCTAAAAAACATGGCATCACTACGTTGTACTTGTAGGCCAGATCTGGAACCTAACTGTCTTTGTCTTTCTACTTGTGACTCCATCTGTAGGTTCATTCATGGTGGTGAATGCATCCGGACGTGCGTCAGGACAGAAGGCCCACCTGTATATGCCCACTTTGAAGGAGAACGACACCCACTGCATCGACTTCCTCTACTCTCTGTCCAGTCGTGACGGAGCTAGTCCTGGAACTCTCAACATCTACATAAAGGTTATACTTTTATCAGTGGGTAGAGCGTTGTGGGATCAGAGACTGAGACTGTTTAATTGTTTCATTCATGCAGTGAGCAGGTGAAGAAACAGAGTCAGCTTAAGTTACTGACTACTTTAGATTGATGTCTAATTCCAAATAGCTGTTAGCCGCATGCATGGTAGCAATTATAGTCATTTATTAGGAAAGGAAGGAAAGCAAATTCCTTGTCATTGTGATTTACACCACTACACACAACAAAACGTGACTTCTGTTTTTAACCCATCACTAAAGTAAACAGTGTTCAGCTTAGAGGCCCCAGGGAGCTGTGAGTGGGGACGGTGCCATGCTCAGTGGTAACTTGGAGGTAGGGGGAACCAGGGCCTTGCGGACCCAAGTCCGCTTCGTTAACCACTAGGCCAGCAACTACTCCCAATACTGGGCCGATGCATGGAGTGGTTAGAGCAAGCTTTGATACCCTTGTCCAAAAATCCATTTAATATCTGGTCCCCAGGTAGGGGACGTATCAGATATTAAACTGATAAGAACAGATACTACACTTGATCTTAGCCAAAAGGTCGAGAAGAGACCATTGTTATTGACCATTATTGTTCTGTCCTTGCCTGTCACACGGGAGACCTGGGTTCAATCCCCCAAATCGGAGGGTTATTTGTGGCCTAATGATTGAGGAAGCCAGGTCCCCAGTTTGAATCCCCCTGCTGCCAAGTTACCACACAATGAGTTTGCCTTCCTTCCTTGACACGCAATCCAATATGTGCATGTATGTTAGCATGATAGTAATTACAAAAAAATGCTTCATATGAGATTGTATGCCACTTCAGGTCTTAGAGAAGAACAAGCTGGTGATTAATGCTTTACTAAATTTAACTAGATGTTCAAAGTCATTGAGGGTTAAACCATCAATCATGTGTTCTAGTTATAATGAACGTGAGCTAAATGAGCACCATTAGACAGAATGTAGGTGACAGAACTACGAGTCAGTTAATTTAATATGGAAGCAGCAGCTAATGTCCAAGAGGACATTAACAACACATCCTGTGGCATCCTGAGCCCTTTGCTCTCCGTATGGACTTCCACATTTGATACTGACGTATATGTAAAGATACAGACAAAATGGTGGTGGTTAACATACCTGTCTTGGGTCCAATTTCCAGATAAGTTGGATGCTTAATGATGTTAGTTATTCTCTGTAAGCAACTTTGGTTAAAATTGTCTGCTGAATAAAAATGTGACTTCTTAATGTATGAGAAATTAACATCAGTCAAAAGAGTATTTAGCTGACTGTGTTGATTTATGTAGTTTATTTTGACCTGATGTACAAGAAGCCATTCAGATTTCTACAAAGAAAAAAAAGACTTAAGTCTTGGATGAAAGAAATAGAGAGAAAGTACTTTTTTCTTTTAACCTTTCTTGACTTCCATGGTGTTCTTCAGGTGAATGGAGGTGCCCAGGGGAATCCAGTGTGGAACGCTTCAGACACTGTGACTGAAGGCTGGGTGAAGGCTGAACTGGCCATTTCGACATTCTGGCCCAACTCTTATCAGGTAACACAAGGTCACAGCCATATGTAGTGCTACTTGTGCGTCCTGATCCGTCTTGCGTCTTGTAATTTACAGATTGCAAGAAACCCAACTGGTGTCCAAGTAGTGTGTCCCTTTATCACAGTGCCACCAAAGTTCTGTTATTTTGAAGATTCTAATGAAGGGTGCTTTTGGACAGAGTGGGGTTCTTCGAGACATTTTCCCTCTGAGCCAGAAAGCTTGTTCAGATCTGAATTGAAAAAGCTTGAAATGTCTATAAGGTACTTACTCTGTGCAGTTGCCCTTGCTCCCTTATTTTGGATATAGTGACCAGAATGACTGAGAGCATACAGACCTCCTACTGCGCTACTTCATGGGAACGGAGGTGTTTAACTTAATGACTGTACAGCGTTCCGCAAATTATAGTGCCCCGTGTCACAAACACAGATCTAAAGCACAGTTGTAATGAAAAAGCAAAATAAGTGTGTGAGAGTATGCCTCGTCATCTTTACCATGGAGTCACCTTCAAGAGACATATTTAATTGTTTTTCCCATAAGGTCCACTGCAGGCCAACATGGTCCTTCGGTGATTAGCTAAATCCAGATGAGAACACACTATTATCAACCCTTCTTGGATGGTATTACCTTTCCTACAAAATTATATGACAGTAGACAGGTAGAATATGTAAATAAATATCATGGAACTGGGGACACAGGTGCAGCCCTGTTTAATTATTTTAGCTTTAACTTGTTTTTACCTTGTGTCCTACTTTCCTTCATTATTTCCTTCCTACATTTGCCCTGTGTGACATCTCTAGGTCATATTTGAGGCAGTGTCAGTCCAGGGTCACCCAGGGTTCATTGCCATTGACGACATCCGAGTTCTTGCTCACCCTTGCCGTAAGTGACTGCCCCTTGTAGTCGTATGTAAATACTGCATGTGCGAGTGATTATCTCTGACCTTGTAAAACAGCACCCCTGCTGTGCATCATCTGCTGCCACACCTTCCTCAGAAAAAACAAAAAAAAAAATCACTGTTGAAACTATGTTTACATGACAGATAATGAGGAGTGCAGACTCAGGGTCTTAATTACTCACACCTGACCAAACACCTTATCCATAAGTAATATCTGTGTCTGAGGAAAGGATAGGAAAAAGAAAACGAGATGTGTTCTTGTAATAACCCTACACAGCTTTTAAAAGTAAAAGGATAAGACATTTCAATTTTTTTGTAATATTGATATTTTTTTGTAATATTTTGACCAACCATCTGTGTTAGGGTCCACTCAATACCTTGGCCCCAGTCTGAGGACAAACAAAGGAATAACAAGGAAAAATAATAAATTCCCTTCAATTATTTTTCTTCAGGTAAAGCCCCGCACTTTCTGCGTCTGCAGAATGTGGAGGTCAATGTAGGTCAGAACGCCACCTTTCAGTGCACTGCTGGAGGGAAATGGTCGCAGCATGATAAACTCTGGCTCCAGGTAAGTGCAGCCATATTGCAGTGTGTAAACAATGTTTGAAACACGTGTAAATAGAAGTGGAAATGCAGGTCAGGATGCTACAAGTAACCTGCAGAAAAATAAACGTAGAGGAATACTCTGATCTTTACTTTTATACTTTGATGCTGCCGTTCTGTTAACTACCATATACAGTATATTAGGGGTGTGCAAACTATTCATTTTGGATCGAATTGGTTATTCGTCTGCATCGTCTATATGAATCGGATCGTTATGTGAGTGAATTGTCACACCCCTAATAGATATACATCATGTATTACAAATTACAGACAATAACCCCCCCCAATAACTTCTATGCACATGATTGATTAATAGACGCGGTGCTCCAGCGACTCCATCTGTGAATGTGAGCCTGGTGCGCCTGCAATCATATCCTCACTCTAATTTACATTCACACGCAGTGGTAAGGTGGAATGCTTCCACTGCGCCCAAGTGTGTTCTACCAACATCATTACAGTGTACAGAAAATTACATTTGCAGTGGAGAGCAGTGACCTACTCCCGTTGCTCCTTGAGGCCTATGGAGGGAAAGCATATTTCAACAAATTGGCAGATGCGATAATCATTTTCAAAGTTGAAAGTGGCAGAGAGCGTTGTAATCATGTTTCTGCTAATTGATTCCATATTCAGTCCCTGGTGATGATCTCTCTCTTTCTCTCACTCACTTCAGGTTAGAATAAAATCCAACTTCAATTCCAAAATGTGCCGTGATGTAGATGTGGCAAAAACGACATAAAAAATTTCAAAATTATAACTTAGAATTTCATTCAGTTAAATTATGAAATGGTTAAAAGTTCACCAACTGAAAAAAAATTTTGTAACAACGTTCAGTGAATTTTGACTTCTCAGACTATTGCATGTCTTTTAATGCACCTTACAATCTGATTTGCCTTATGTTAAAAAAAAAAAAAGGTTATGAAAAGCATTCAAACAGAAAGTTATGAAAAGCAGTCAAGCAGAATATACTGACTGTTTTCTTCACATCATGCAGCAGTGGAATGGTAAAGATACTGCACTGATGGTGACCAGGGTCGTGAACCACCGTCGTTTCTCTGCAACTGTCAGTGTTGGAGACACTTCTCAGAGAAGCACCAGCAGATACCGCTGCGTCATTCGTTCAGATGGAGGTTCGGGGGTATCCAATTATGCCGATCTGATTGTAAAAGGTACATTTTGATGTTTTCTCATCTGATATAAAATAATTTAACATTTGTGTGCATGGTGAGGCATAGGTGGGGTAAAGGAAGGGAGTGGATGTGTGAATATTGTCAGTTTGGCAGTTGCTTGTTAGTGATGTGCCTTTGTAGGAATGCTGGGAATGGAATATTGAGCAGATGTGAGTAGTGGCCAGAACTTACAAAGAGGCCTATTTGAATATCTGTCCACCTGTCTCTCCCTAGTGTTTCTGTCTCATTTTTTAAATTTAAAGGAACAAATGGAGTTAGATGGTTAATAAAAAAAATAATAATAATAATATAACAGAGACGATGAATGGTGCCTTACATCAGAAGGAACACATGTTGAGAGTGCATAGGCCATGCACTTGGCAGATCTGTTAGTACTGCAAACCCACAGAGCTTATATTTCATAGGAGTAACACAAGCACAACAAAAAATGTCAGGCTGCGATATAACATTTGGACAAACCTATACATTTTGACTGGGTATTTAAGTTCTCTGTAAGAGGCAGTTTTGTGACAGTAGAGCAGACCTAAAAGAACTAAGGCCCAGAGCTTGGATGCAGCTCGTTGTTGTTGTTTTTTTTTCCTTGTCCAAATTCCATCCATCTATTGTCACCATGTTCTGCATTACTGGATCGCTGCGGAAGGAGTCTCATTGACTGCAGCTAAAATGACATTCCACAGAAATGGTGTAGTGTAGTTGTGAGGGTATACTACTTTGAGTGTAGTAGCAGTGGTAGAAATAAGTGTAGTACATTCAGAGACCTAGTCGACAGTTAGTGTTCTTTTGTTTATACCTAAAGAAGGTATAAACTTTAAATGTAAAATGCACACCTAACATTCTTATATACTCTAATGTACTATTATAGTATTAGGAAAACAATATTACATAATCAGTTTTAATAATGAACAAACAACAGGAACTTAGTGTGAGGTGTTTTTTTTTTTTTCACTACTGTTACTGTTCACACTCCCAACAGGTACACTCCCAACATTGTACTAGTGAGGGAATTATATGGCTGCTCTGATCAGCGTTTATTTATTTCAAAAGAAAATCGTCGTGAAACTTTGTTACATTGATTTGTCGATTAGACTTTACTTATTTATACAATGTGATGAAAATAAACACAATGTCTACATTTTTATACTTTACCTTTAAAAGACATCTTGAATTTATAATGAGAATAAACTTAACAAATGAAAACAGGAAGGATACACAGAGCACTAAGGATGCTGGGTAATGCTGCTGTAAAGTGTTTGATAGAATTATTGCATCACCGCTCTGTGTTGTCAGACAAAGTTTTATACCTTTGCCTCACACATTGAGTCCCACATACACAACATCCACCGCTGTTGCTTTCCTTCAATTGTAGGGTGTGAACTTTATTGATAAGGGGCTACTTTTTGTCTCCATCAGAAAACTTTTAACTTTACTGCCCTCGTCTAAATTGCTATCAACACGTATTGTGCTTCCCTGAAGCTTAGGATTGGTGTCAGTCCCAATTTATTCTAAAAGGTTGGAATAGTGTATTGTGTTAGCAAAGCTGAGTTTAGAACTGATTCAGACTTTATTTCCTTTTTTTTGTGTTCTTATGACTGAGTTTTCATGCTTTAATGTCCGGCAGCAGTGAATATGCACAAGGGGTGCCCAAAATCTGGCCCCCAGCCCAAATGCAGCCAATGACAATATTATATCTTGTGTTAGGACAAGACCATTGCAATTCTCATCATTGTGACATCTTGCCCATCAAAACCACTTCTTTTCAGTCAGCCCTGTTAGACTGGTTCTCAGGCTCACTCTTTTTTTACACTTCAGAAGTGATTTACTCTTTATGTTAAGGGATTTTTATTTCTAATCTCTAAAAACAGTGTCTTCCTCTCCAACCTGCAGCTTTTAACGGTGATTGCTTAGGTGAACAGACAATTACCATTAAGTGAATAAAGATTTCCTTGGCACCACTGGAAAGCGTTAAATGTGCAGTTCTCTGGCCTCAGCCATGTTTTCAATGAATATTTGTGGTGAATTATGCTCTTCATCCTGTTTGGAATGAATGGAGTCGGACTCTGGGGAAGAGATAGTCGCAGCGTGTGGTGATGTGCACAGTTTTGATTAGACTGTAGTCAGGGGATTGAAATTGTCATTACCATCTGTTGGCAGAGCAGAGTGTGCGCACTGCTGAGGAATGTGTCCAAATGTGTGACACTGCTGGGTGTCTCACTGCGAGTTTTTCTTCTGCTTCCTATTTGTGCATGCATGCGTGTGTGTGTGTGTGTGTGTGTGTGTGTGTATAAGCTCAGGTGCTAGCAGCCAAGCGTGGCGGTGCCAGAGGAGCAGACCAAGCCGACAGATTGAACAGGAGAGAGTTGCAGTCTGACACACACGTGTCCACAATTTCCCTCTTCCACTTCCCAATTTGGTCCTCCAAGCTAAGGCACATGTTTCATACAGAAGTCTCGGGGACTATGCTACTCACATCTTGTGTGGTCCACAAGAGCTGGAGATGCATTTGCCCCATAATGATGAAGTGAAGCTAAATCTTCTAACTGCATAATTATTTGATTTTGATAGCAATAGGCAAATGGATAGATATAAGGATGGACTTTTATTTAACAACAATGCAAATTGACTAATTAATAATCAACAGCAGAATTGTCTTAATCCATCAGTAGTCACATTCACGAAATTCTCAGGTTACAACTAGCCCTTCAAGGGGAACTTCATCGCCAACTGTGTTTGACATCTGTGTGCCTAGGGAAGAAAGGGGATTAATTTTAGTTGTGTACTTTGTCTTTTGTTACTGTCCTTGCTTTGTATACTGGCTCTCATGGGGCACAAGGTAAAACTGGGGTTAATTAGTGTTCTGTTCAGATTCAGGTGCGATCTCAGTTCCTGTTTGTCTCTGTTAGTCTTTTGACACGACCCAACAGATGGTGCGTTTTCCTCGCTTCATTTAACAAATAAGTCGCTGAATGAGTTATTTAAGCTGTAATTTCAGTACTTTCTAATGAATTCAGTGCATTAATGTTATTTGATATCATGGTCTACAGCCACTTACATATGTCAGGTGGTCCCCAGCTTTATCTAAATGAAAGAGTAAAGATCTATTTGACTATTTGAATTGAATATATGTGAATTATTTGATGGTCATTCTGTATTTGAGTTTAGGACTGGACTGAACGTTGTGTGGTGGAGTGGATTTTGTCCCGTCATCTATTCCTGCCACCATCTGTACGAGCAACTGCTGTTTTCACTACTTACTCCTTCTCCTGAGCTCATTAGAACTCTGAATGTGTTGTGACAACATTTGAAAAGACACAGGTTCAAACATGCTACCCATTCTCCTTCGGTACAATTCAACCTCACTGTGTTTGTGTAGATAAGACCAGCTGAACACCCTGAGGTCTTGAAAGATGTGTCCGCTGTGTGTGTGCTGCTGTTAAACTGACAGTTTTTAGGCCTATTCTGCTCCATTTAACACTTTCACAGCTTTAGGTGACACTCAGAAGATCAGTGATCTGTTTCATCTTCCTGACTTGCTGCTGCCTTTCCATTTCTTCCCAAAGTTCCCAGGTTTAATGATCAAATTCTTGGGCTGCGTTTTTCACCATGATCAGACAGTTTAAAATACATTTTACACTCTTTCTGACTGTCTGTCTTCCAAGTTTGTTTGTTACTCTTTTGAAATAAAGTGCAGGGTTGCCCTCAGTCAGTGTGCTGCATTTACAGTTGCACAGTATATATATATATATATATATATATATATATATATATATATATTTATTCATTCATTTTTAACTCACACTGGCTGTGGATTCCCCAATGATGTTCCCAACAAAACCTCACAATATGCTCGTCTCTGCCACAAACACACAGGTTTAATAACCACAAACACACAGGTGACTGTGATGACACTAACTGTCCACAACCAGCAAACAGCAGGCACAGGGATAGACAGACTCACATATTGTATATGTTGAACAAACTGTTTGCTGCTAAATGGTTTTCAATAACAATATTTGTCAATAACACTGTCAGTCACAGTTGGACTCCTATTATGTCTGATTTATTAAGTACTAATTTTTTTTAGTGTGTTAAAATTACAGACTTCAGAGGGAAATGATAATAAATACAACCTGATAAAATATTAAGTGCTTTTATGCCCGGCAGGTGCCATCAATTTTTGAGCAATATCCTGTGATTGTGTCTTTACAAAGACGCTGTCAGCAGCATGTGGACAGCCTGATGGGTTGGTGCTTCAAGTGGAGGATTCCTTTTGTTCTTCTTTTCTTTTAGCTTTTCCTGATGGTCAAAGTGAAACAGTGTTAAGGTTTCATTACAATGCGACCTCTACATTTATTTATCTATTGTTTTGCACTTTGGGAGATCAAATATCTTGAGCTCCCACATATTGGAGTTATTAATCAAAAAAATGAACAAACAAACCAAAAAAAAACACACACCTTTACTACTTAGAAACTACTTAGGTGTGTTTGGAATTTACAGAACTATTATTTCAGAACATTTCAATATAGTTAAACAATTTATAAAACTATTTTTTTTTTCAGACAGAAGGAATTAAAAGCAACTCCCCTTCATTGTGACAATGTCATCAAAATAATTCAACTTGGCCCCTTCATTCCACCATCACCACTTGGTGCTTACTGGGCAGTTTTGAGCACCTGAGCAACATTATATTAGGACGGTGCACCTTAAACAAATTAAGTGTACCACAATTACAAGGTCACTACAAGTAGTTGAAATATATATGAAAATGTAATAATTAACATAGTTATCAACATTTGTTCAGAGTCTACATATTGCGGAATTCCATTTTCTAACACAGTGACTTATATTTTTTTTAGCTCCACCTACACCCATCGCTCCACCAGAGCTACTAGCTGTCGGCGCCACCTATCTTTGGATTAAGCCCAATGCCAACAGCATCATCGGTGACGGGCCAATCATCCTGAAGGAAGTTGAATATCGCACCACTACTGGAAACTGGGCAGAGACCCATGTGGTCGATGCCCCCACTTACAAACTGTGGCATCTGGACCCGGATGTGGAGTACGAAATCAAGGTCCTACTCTCTAGGCCTGGAGAAGGAGGGACAGGACCCCCAGGACCCCCTCTCGTCACCAGAACAAAATGTGCTGGTGAGTCAGTCACTTTTTTCTGGAAAACACTCATAACTTTGGCTGCTGGGCTATTAGGCTGTGGCAGTGGTGGCCTAGCAGCTATGGATGCAGACTTGCAGACCATGAGCTGCCAGGTTACTAGTGAGGTGCACCGATCTTGACCGACCCGCCTAATGACCGGCACAGTATGGTGCAGTGTGATTTGAGTGGAGTCAAGGAGATTTCCATCCTTTCCATGGAGATTTCCCCTTTCTTCAATTGCTCTCTTTTTCTGCTCCCTTCTTTCTCCCTCCTCATAAATTCATACTTTTATGTGAGAGATGATAATGTAAGTGTTGGCTAATATGTTAGCCTATAAAGATGGACTTTTAATCCACCTGCCATCCATAAATCTGACGTAGGTATACTTCCTGTCCCTGCAGCCTTTCATTTATTCTCCTCACTTCTTTACGGCGGACAGATGCTAATGTGTCTGCTGGCTAATGCACTGCTCTATTCAAAGACATAATTCACATTAAGAATATAAACTGATTCTGCCATTTTTCTTCCGTCTCTCATCATTTCTCACCCTTTTCTAATAAAGTCTTTGAATGAAAGATGTTAACAAGGATGTTAAGTATTGGCAAATATGTTGGTCATAAAGATGGATTTTTAATTCACTTGCCGAGTTAACAATGACACCAAAGTCCCGTCCAGACAAGGTGTTGTATCACTGCCTTTAACACTAACATAATCATTGACTCAGAGCTTTGTTTGGACAATGAAGTTAATGGAATGAACTGCAGTCAAAACAGACTGTTATTAGTTTAATAAATTTATAGTCTAGAGAACGAAAGGTTGCTGCTTTGGGTCCCTGTGGAATTTATCACAGGTCATTCTGAATTGTAAAAATGCACATTTTCACGTGCACATCACTAGAACAGATGGATCAACAACACCAGGAAGAGGTCAGCATTTCTGTTTTGATTTGTAACTAATGAAAAGAATATGGTTAATTATATATAAAACCTTAAGAAATCTGACAAAAGTGAAACTATATCTTCATTGAGTAGGGTTATGTTAGTTATCCTAGTTGATCTCCAGAATCTTTCTCACCCTCAGAGCCTGTTTGTTTCAGTAAATATTAATATGTTGTGTGGCAGACAAGGGCATTCAAGTGCACTCAGTCAATAAAAAAAAACAACCTTCTATTCCAGGATGGAGCTCAGAGGGTCAGAGGCCTAGATCCAGCGATGTTGATGCCACTTTAGTTGAGATGGAGTTGAATGCCAGGAGGTTGGTGCTGGATTTAAGAGCTCAACCAATAGAGCAGGTGTAGAGTAAGGTGTCATAAACTCACAGAAAGAAAACACCATCAAGTGTAAGTGGAATAAGGCGCAGCGTCATTTTGTGAATGAGATCCTGTTTCCTTTTTATTATGATTTTTTTTTTAATAGCCCATACAAATGGTTGGCTTAAGGGTTTTATCATTTATGTGTCAATTACATTTTGATTTGAGAGTTGGTCAGAAAAAAATTATTTGATTTGAATAAAGCAGCAACATATTTTGAAACAATTGCTGTTTCAATTGAATGAAAATATGGAAAAAATAGCAAATGTATATTAAATAATATCATATTCCATGCAAATCAATTACATGGGCAAGAAAATATTCCTTTGTTATAGTAAAAATAAACTGTGTAAAATGTAGCTTTTACCATCATTACTGCTCAAGTCTGGGTACAAAGAGTACGACACATACATGGCATCAGAAAGATTTACCCAGAAACCAAAACAACACTTTCCATCTTCCTAGTAACACGGCTCTATTCTGAGGGAGTGTTATGTTTACGTCACTGAGGAAGAGAGAGAGCGAAGGAGTGAAGTTTGTCTGTCGGGGGCCTGGAGTGAGAACTGTTAAAAAAAAAC
The DNA here is from genome assembly GCA_016785265.1 of Paraplagusia blochii. Classification (NCBI taxonomy): domain Eukaryota; kingdom Metazoa; phylum Chordata; class Actinopteri; order Pleuronectiformes; family Cynoglossidae; genus Paraplagusia; species Paraplagusia blochii. The sequence continues at coordinate 530,150 of JAFBJS010009875.1, read as the reverse complement.
AAAAAAAAAACTGAGAGACAGACATGAACCGACGATAGATCCCCGCACCCCAAACATGACTCAGCATAAACAACCTGCACACGTTCAACTGAACAACTGCTGCCGTCCCACAAAAATAGACGGCAAAGTTTGTTTACCACCAGAAATAGTTCAAATGTGAACTTGTCCCTGAGAGACATGGTGAGACAGGGGGTGAGACAGACTGCAGCAGCCGCGCAAACATTTACATGCAAACTCTCATTTCACTGTCACAGCAGTGTAGCAGTTGTAATCAACACCTACAAGGGCTGTGAGCAGACGGAATGAGTAACACCAGGGGTGTGAGTGTGTGTGCGTGAGTGAGAGTGAGAGACAGAGAAAGAGTGGAGGGGGTTCTTTCGTGCTGTGTGGTGGTTGGGGTGTGAAAAGGATGTGAGGTGATGATTAACTCATGGCATGCGTTCTCACTGAAACACTAACACTGGATGAAACTACGGTGACACCTCGGCAGCATGGCCGTTGTTGGGACGGACACAGAGACTTCATTCCATCCTGCACTGAGAATGCACACATCTGTCTGTTCAGAGTAATAAACATCACACTTTTTGTTGTTTATATGCTCCTCACATACTGCATTCCAAAGCCCTAACCTTGACTAGCACTAGGGGGGTACATGGCATTCCTATTAATGAGGGGGCGCTATAGTAGCCGTATGGGAACCCCTGCTTGTTTTTCAGACCCAGATGTCCCATCAGAACTTATTTCCTTGACTTCCAGCCATTTCTACAGTTGCATTGTGCTTAGACTTTTGAGCTGTATCTGGTAAATTACAGAGATTACAGTGACATGGGTTCATACATGTATGGTATGGCCTTCAGAAGGCACTCTACTCTACTCAACAGGTTTCATGCAAGAATACTTGCAGTTGCCACTGATGTGCTTTGAGCACGTCACTGCCCTGACCTACATAGCTTCTTGTGAGCTCACCATCAACCAGGATTGCTCACAATATGGTACAATGCGATTTGGGTGGCCCCAGCTGTCACTGTGATCTGGCAATAGACAAGCAACTTTATAACAGTTCAAATAATCCATTAGATTTATACCAGAGGAATAAAATTAACTGGTGGTGACACAGTAAGTCAAAACAGAATAGCATACCCATTACTACTACTACTACTACTACTACTACTGTCAACTAAACACCATGGCACACACACTTGTACACATGCATTCTGCAAGAACTTCAAAATACATTTACTTCAGATTTTCAAATGCAATGTAAAAAGGTACAAAATATTTTACTTCTGTTAAAGTCAGAGTCAGAAATACTTTTTTAATCCAAATCAGTTGTGTGTGTATTTCTGTGAAAGTCGTTAAAGAGAACAGGTCCGGCTGTGATTGGTTTTGTTTGGTAATTGGACTTTTGGGGCTTGTTGGAATAGTTTCCAGGGCAACACGCATTTTTCTCCACATCCAGGCACAGTTAGAGAGTAGGGGGCAAGAGGGAGAAGGAGTTAGAGAGAAGAGGTCAGAGATGAGTGGCATAAGAGGAGGGGAGAGGGCTGGCAAATATAAGAGTTAAATTAGATATAATCAGAGGCAGGGAGATGGTGAGTACAAACTGGCGACCGAGAGGAGGCGAGGAAGAAGACGGAAGCTGGATTAGAGTTAGGTCCAACTCTAGCAGTATATTCTTATCAAATGACATTATCCATAATTTTCTGAAAGATACTCTTGAGGGATTAAGATAAAGCTCATTTTTTCTATAAATTTTAAATTTGGTCTGTGCCTTCGATTTGTGAATTTGAGTCGGACACCCGTGGATTAGATTGAGCAGGAGAGGACAAGTGAAGAAAGGAGAGGAAACAGCGAGGGGAGGAGAGACAAAACACAGCAGGGATTCATTTTTATGCTGGAAATGCAGCATAAGAGAGAGGTGCACACTAGCAGCACTTTTGTTCTTATTCTTTACTCTCACTGCTGCAAGCAGTGAAGGTGAACGGAATGGATTTCAGCTGATAGCTGCATTTTCAGAGACATGGAACCAACAGCCTGGCACGTTGAAGTGATGAAAAGTGGGTCAATTTTCACCAACATTGTTGGTGTGAACACAGAATGTGTGTGTGTGTGAGTGTCTTTGTGTGTGACATTATGAGGTGGCAGACGAGGTGAAGCACATTTTATAGATTTCTTTTTTTTCTGTCTGCAAAAGCTTTTAAAAAGCAGCAAAGCATTATGGAAACATTTTGGAAAAAAAATAGTTGTGATGATGTTGGCCACAATAAACTTTTATATGTTAGTGAGTATACCTTGTAAAAATATATCCATATATAATAGATAACTAAAACTTCACATCATCAGAAATCATGTCCTTGTCCTCAAAAAAAAAAAAAAAGACTTTTACAAAATATTATATATATATATCTTTCCTAGATTATTTTTGATCAGAGAATATCCCTGGTTTGTGTTCTTGTATAAAGTTCAGAGAATGTTCTGAAATGGTCAAATCTACTTTGGTCTTATTGTTCTCCTTCTGCTTGGCCTTGTGCATTTTTTTTGTTTGTTTGTTTGTGCAAGTATGAACAATGTTGCAGAAGCAGTTGGTGTTCATTAAAAATACCAAACTAAGAACCATATTAAGAAAAACAGATTTTTAAAACCTGTCTAATCCCAACCACCATGACAGATGTCTACAAAACAAGGTAGACATCTGTCAATCCCAAAAATATCTGGTACTCACAGGGTAAGAAATGTTCATAATATAACTCTGTTGATCTCCATCCATCAAATAGGCTACAAATTGTATACCCTGTGGTATCACTCACATGATATGACTTCTGTTGCTCCCCACTGACAGAACTGAAAACGCAGCGGATGAGAGGTGGAGGGTTTTTCAAGAAACTGAATGTTCAGTTGCCTAACTTTATTCGTCCTTTCACCTGTGGGTTGCTCAGAACTGAACATGTTTATTCTGACTTTGATAAGATGGAAGCAACATCTCGACACAAACTTGACCCTTTCTGCTGAATCCTACTCCTCAGGTCTGTGATGGTGGTTCCAGCAGCAAGTCTTGTTTGATTCCCCACAGATAAAGTCACTGTTCCCCGTAATGATTATCCTCCACTGTAAATGCACACATACACACAAACTTGCTGTCGTAACTTTGGATGGATGAGAACCAATCCTTGCAGGAGATTGACATCTGCTGCTGGGAAAAAATATTTATTCAATAATCAATTCCCCTCTAATCTAGAAGAGAAAACTGGTCATCCTCCAGTTTACACAGGATGCCAAGTCCTCCAACTGAGACACCAGCACATATTCTTACACAGATCACGTGTCACACTTAGTCCTAAATTTTGTCAGGAGAGCCGGATCACAAGCACTCGGATGGATAGAATACTATGACTCTTTTGTACACTACACTACACAGTATATTATGGAAATGCAGGAATTACAGGGAAAAGGCAGAAGTGTAATGATAATGTTATGTGGGTGTTTGTTTATTAAAAAACTAATTATAATAGTAGCATATATTCCAATGGAAAACTTGTTGCTTGTTTTTAATCCATTGAATTGAATACAAAACTAACTGCCTGTTTAGTAGGGTTGCCAGGTCAGCTTAACTTAAGGGACCTGAAACTGGGTTTCCACTCCTGACCTGAATGGTCATCAGTGCAACATTGGTTGGGGTTACCTCACACCTCACTGTAGTGATATTTTCTACATCAGCTACAAACTGTCTGTGTGTATGCGTGTCTGAGACACTGTCTTAAGTGTGTGTGTGTGTGTGTGTTCCCATGTTTGTGTGTGTCAGGCTCATTAACAGTAGCTGGCAGGTTTGAGTAATACAACCCTTTTTGTTCTGCGGCCTGTTCCACGCTGCCACTAAGACAGTCAGATGGGAGGGCAGGAGGAGGGCGCAGTACTGTAGTATGTACCGGTCTTCAGTATATATAATGCTGTGTGTATAAGAACCCTAAAGGGACAATTAATGTATATTTCATTAAAGTCGTCAATAGATTATACTAATAACTCTACTCTGATTCCAACTACGGGAGTTTTGTTTTTTTTAAAGTTGAGATCAGAACGAATTAGCCCAGCATCGCACGCTGTACTAAGCCTCGGGCTAAAGTTAATGTTTAGATCAAAGCTGTAACAGAACCTGATGCACAATAGATGCTGTACGTGACTTGAAAATCTGATAAATTAAAAAAAAAAAACAAAAAAAAACAAAGGGAGAAGCTGACGAAAAAGATAAAAAAAAATAAATTAAAAGTACAGGTTAATTTAGTATGATCCAAGCAGATGTGTGATGCAGAAATCACACATCACATCTGTATTTTAGTCCAAACCCCTTTTTGTCATTTGAAAAGCAGAAATAAAAGAACATTGGAACTCGTGATTCAACCCAACTACTGTTCCACCTGCATCTCAAAGAAAACCTACACCGCCCTCATACACTACTGTGCCACTCTTGAACTTTAAACCATTGACAAAGTCATCATATCATTTGTATTTTATTTATTTTTTAAAAATTGTAAATTTATAATAAGGTTCTTTCATACAGATAAAAACCTGTATTATATTTCCAAGTTAACTGTTTTGTGTCTTAGCTTTAAGTTATAAAATGGTTTAAAACATGTATTCAACATGAACCAACTTAAATTTACAATATATATATATCCAAACTATTTACTTTTTGTTGTAGGCTTCGCATCTTAACTTTTACTTTAGTCGATGGTAAATTAGCTAGTTGTCAATGTTAAAGTTATTTCCCCTGAGAGCTGAGGGTTCATGCCCACAGACATATTTACCCTCTCTTTGACCTTAAGGTCACTGTGCCCCCCAGGGTTATGGGTTCATGGGCTCAGTTTATTTTAAACACTCATATGTACATTTAATGATGTGGCCGTCCGGCACCCCACTGTGTCAGTGGACTCTCTGACCAAATGGTGTTTATAGATGTGAAATGACTGGCTTGCTAATTACAGCTTAGTCAGGCCATGAGCTGCCCAATATTTTACTGGTCGAGGTAGTTGGGGCATGGGGGTTAGGGACTGTTTGTCAGACCATGCAGTTGAGTGACAAGAATAGCTGTAATTGGAAGACGGTTCTGGTAATTTGTTGCATTTTTCTTTGACCTTCATCACCTTGGTCATTATAAACCAGGTGCCTGTGACTGGACTGTACTCATTAAGGCCTAACCCTAAACTTTAAACTGTGGCGATTCAAAGCTACACTGGTGTACTGGATTCAGTGTGAAGGAGTATTTCCATCAGCATGTACAGCAAAACTGACCCATTTAGGAACCACTCAGTGATGGATATATTCCACATGTCCTGACAGGTACTTGGTCTGAGTGACATTATTAGTAACTACCATTGGTCCAGCTGCAGATCTCATCTGACGAAATGATATATATTTTTTTTTTTCGGGAATTAATATATTCAGGGGTCTCTACATCTCCACCTTTCTTTCTTTACAGAGTTTACATCCATCATTCCTCAGCCAATTACTGACTAGTAACAGATTCCAAACCTGAGACTCCACCATTAACTGGCTCACTAAATAAGTTTTTAATGAGGACATAATCACAGTGTTTCACTCTCTTATTAGTTAAGTTATGGCTGATACGATTGAACAGAAGGCACCAAAATAAGAAAAAAAACTGCAACCACGTGCAGAAAGGTTCAAGAGTGGCTGATATAGTGCAAGTGTGATTTGTCCAAGATGGGTGGATTTTGATAATGATGGCGTCATTCATTCATCTTCATCCTTTTACCCATTACCGAGTGACAGGGGCAGCAGTCTCCATCACTGCCACCCAAGTCACACTGCACCATGCTGTGAGCCTTCTTTTGGTAGGTAGTTCAGTGGAAGTTATGTGGGTCGGGACAAGGGTATGATCAGAGCAGCTCAGTGGCAACCTGGCAGCTGGTGGATTAGAACCTGAAGCTGATCCTATCCCTTGCAGACCCAAGGCTTCTTCCTCAACTCCCCCAGGCTATGTTTACTTCCAAAAACCTCGTTCCATGGGCTGTGGTGGTGGGCTTGCTGTTATTCACAAGCCAGATACTATGATTAAAGAACTCCCCATTAACTCCAGCACTTTTGAGTGAATATATTTTGTGTTGACAGGGACTGCACAGTTACAAGTTTTTAAGGTACTTATCTATGGCCCTCCTGAAACCATCAGCGTGTTTCTCTCCGAGTTCTCGGAGTGACTCACCACTGTTTGCCTCATGTCCACATCCACCAGCGTCTTGGGTGATTTTAACGTTCATGTTGACTCACCTCGCTGCACTTTCGCTACTGAGTTCTTATCTGTCTTGGCCCACTTAAATATAACTCAGCATGTATATCGTGTCACACATATCAAGGGCCACAACTTGGATTTACTGTGCTCCACTGGCATAACTCCTCTCAATCTCCAGTGCCTGGACCCCGCTATGTCAGAACCACCATGCCTTCATGCTGTTTTCTTTACCTGAGGCTTCACTCAGACTGATAACAAACAAACGGTCACATTCAGGAGCATCAAGTGTGTACCAGGACCTGCATTATCGAGCATGCTGGTACTACTGTACATCTAGCTTCTCATCCCTCCACTGTTGACGTACTTGACTCAACAGCATTGATCCTGATGACCCTGGAAAGTACCGGCCAATTTTGAACATACCCTTCCTCAGCTAGATTTTGGAAAGAGCCGTGGCTACCTAACTGCCACTTCATGTCCCAACACTAATTCCAACTCATATCCGTTGTTTTCACATGTGACTGCAGTCTGAATGGCGCATTCATGACCAAACTACTACCAAAGTTGCGTGTCCTTTCAAGACAGTGGCACACGCAGTCGTTCACAAGATTTGTGAAGGTGTTTCTCACAAGCCAAAGTTGTTGATGAACTCTATGAGAAGGGCTGCACATCAACATCCCACCACTCCTGTTCTGACTCTCGAATTGTCCCTCGGGGACAAATAAAGTTTCTGAATCTGAAAACCCTTGCGCCTGCTTTGTTTGGGTTATGTAGACGCGTCTATACCCGTCAATTTGCACATGCGGGACACGTTTGAGTCATTTCCCATTCATATTGGAGATCGCAAACAAGTCCAGATAAGTGGGAAATGTGAACGGCCTAAGAAAAAAAAAAAAAATTTGATTCTGACTTTGAGGCAGAGACATTGATCCTTACTTTTATCACCTCTCGTTTGGACTATTGCAACGGTGTCCTGTTTGACCTTCTCACCAAGGCACTGGACAAATTACATGTCCGCAACTCAGCTGCTAGGGTCCTCAAACATACAAAGTGGTGGCTACACATCATTCCCACACTCAAGCAACTCCCTACACTGGCTCCCTAGCAAATTGTACTCCTCAAATACAAATCCCTCCATGCTCTTGCTCCACAGTACCTCTGTACTAGGTCTTAAAGACCTAGAAAAAGACTATGGTCTTAAAGTGGAGACGTTTGAAAACCCTGGCCTATTTGTCTTCATGTTTATGTTGAGCAGAGTGCAACATTAAGTTCTGCCCTGGCCTGTTACATTTCCTTGGAGTCAAAGATGTGGACGACATGGCACTTACAGGCTTTCTTTCAATGTACAAGATTTAATCATGGTACAACGGCATAGGCTAAACATAGACTTTTGCACATGTACTCCTCACTATAACATCTTAAATAGTCTGGCTTCTTCAAACCCAAGTTCAAACTCACTTCACAGCAACAATATTGGCCCACAACTGCCCACAACTGCCCACAACAACACAGGACAATGATCCCTCGAAGACTGAGTAAGAGACAGGGGTATTTAAGCTATGGCACCAGGTGATTCGAGTGAGACTAATTACAAACACACAGGTGACTGTGATGACACTGATTAACTTAGAGACAGACCTCACATGGCCCTCTGTAAACCACCATGCTATAGTCTTTCCAGTTTAGAAGCTTTAAATGCAGACTATTTTATTGAAGGCCATACAGTGGCGGTTGTGTAAAGAGGAAGAAGTAAATAGAAAAAAAACAAAACAAAAAGCAACACACTACACTCACCGCTGCCTGACAGCATCTACAAGTGTTAGCAGGTTGCAATTCAGCAATGGTTCCATTCTATTGCAATATTTGTCATTGCATTTGTATGACATCACCAGTCCAAAGAAGTATAGTAAAAGCTGCCTCATTTCACACCTTGTTCAAGTGTTTTACTTTATGATGCTGTGGTGTAACTTTTGGAAGTTCTGTCTCTTGCTGAGAGACATAATTAGAATTTATGAAAAAAAAAAAAAAAACCTGCTGCTCATTGACTTAATCTAATTTGTTCTTGTCTGCTGTTGGCGGGGGGTCTCTTCAACAGCAGTGTTTGTGTGCTTGTTGGATCTTATAGGTCTGTGTATAATTCTTGTAAAATGATTGGTGTCATTTGGTAAATCATGTTTTAAGGCATTTGAATTGTTCTTTTAAAAATTTCTTGAAAGTATTTTCAGGATTTCCAAATTGACTTACTTTCCATTCAGCTATCCATATAGTTATTTATCTCTCTATGCTGTCGTCTTTGTCAAGATGTGTAGAAAATTAAAAAAAAAGTTGAATCTGGTGTTTTCTTAATGTTTCTACTCACTATTATATATATATATATATATATATATATATATGTATATATATACATGTGTATAATACATATATAGTTTATATACATATACAAATGTGTGCTTGTGTAGTGTGTAGTTCTCTTAGGTAGCGGTTAGGCACTTTAACTTTTGTGTGAATAAGCAAATTTATTGTGCAACCTCTGCAAAATATACAACGCTGCTTACGTTAAAGACATATGAGCCTCAGGGTTGTGTGTGTGTGTGGTTTTTTTTGCCTACTTTGACTACTTTAGAAGAACAACATGGTGTGCTGTTGAACATCCCCAGGCTTAAGCTTGAAAATAACATCGATAGATAGATAGATAGATAGATAGATAGATAGCCCTCGACCAACTCGACTCTCGTCCAAAATTTTCCAGAAAAATGTGCTTCCACTTTTGACCGAATTTAAGCTTTCGACCGGCCCGAGTCAAGCCGAGAGAGCATTCGGGCAGCCACGCTCAGCTGAGTCAAGCCAAACCGCGTGCGTTCTTTCAAGTTCAGAATTCAACTCGATTCAATTCAAGATACTTGATGAAGTGGAAAAATTGCTGCTTATCTTTATTAAGGAAAAAGAGTTTGCTGGAGACCACATCACCGAAGCGTTGATCAATGAAATGTCTCTCGCTATTTATGATTTAAAAAAGAAAGACGAGCAGCGGGCGGAATGTTGAAAATTTTTGAAAAGTTTGAGCTGAGAACTGGTATCCATCGTCTGACTAGACATGGAGAGGCGGCCGGTTCGGTCCAAAAGGCTGCCGCCCGGTGCATACTTGTGTTCTTGACAAACCTTTATTCCTCTCTACACACACAAAAAAAGAAAACAAAATCCTGGAGGACAACACATTGTTTATGCAGTAGACCAGAGGACAGTCTAAACAAACATTATAACAAACAAGGGCGCCATAATGGATAAGCCAACTCCTGGGGCAAGACCCAGCCAACCACCCACATCTCAAGGACAAAGAACAGTCCCCCAAGGATGGAGAGACAGATGGTTAAACAATTGAGGGAGTGAGTGGCCACAGGAGGCAGATGGAAAAGAGCAAAGGTGTGTGAATGAGAGCTGACAAAAGACAATGATGTACAAACGGTTGAAACAGCAATAAAAACAAGGAGATATGATGGCAAAGATATATGAAGTAAACAATTACTGACAGCAATAATGCCAATTAACAAAATAAAATTGAGTGAGGGGAAAACTGAAGGTGGATGGGGAATGGTACAAAACAAGAGAGTGACACAGAGGAGTTTGTAGCAAAGACCGGGGCAACAAGATTGATGTCCTCTCGTTCTCCTCCCCCTTCTCTCTTCTCCATGGAAAAGCTCCCTAAAGTCTTTGGATAAATGGCTCAATTTCTCCTACTCATTCATCAGACCCGGGGAGGAAAAACAAAACGCAATGCTTGACAAAGTTCTCGCCTTATCTAGATATCTAGTGGAATTATCCACTGGACACTTGGGTTCTTTGAAAGGCTGAGAAAACAACTTTATCTCTAACACTCTGTCAAACAGCACATGTTCTGTGATGCCAAGATAGTGGATGAGACATGGCAGCCTGGAGGTTGCCAAGGTCTGCCAAGTGCAAAGCTAACAAACTAACTGAAATCCACATTGGAATAAGCAGTATAAAGCCTACGTACATGACATTAGCATTTTATTGGCACTGCAGTTCAATTTACTGTAAAATGTTGAAAAAAAGTTTCATAAAATCCCAACAACCTTCAACAAATTGACATTTGGGTTAAACCTTGAGATGTCCAATATTAATGTTTTACTGATATTTCGAGTTGTCGTATCACTTAATTTACAGTATTGATATTACCTATAATTATTCCTTGCAGTGGTGGAAGTTATGGAGGAAGTTATGTTTCCTGCTCCCTCAGATGATGGCTTATTTTTGCCCCCAGGGGATGGGGAGATTAGAACAAGTTATTGAAGTTGTACTTCCATTAACATTAGGATAGTCTGATATTAACTTTTGCCAATATCTGTTACTGCTGATATTGTCCATCGTTTGATTTTTGATACCAATATTAACCAATTTATGCAGAATGATTAATATTCAGTTGGAAACAGTCCCATAAAAGGACATGATAAAGTATTGAAATATTTCCTCCACCTTCACATGACAAGCTCTTTCTTTTTTTCATTACGAAATACAGTTTTTTTTGCCAGAACTTTGGCTTTGGCACGTACAATTTTTACTACTGGTAAAAAAAAACAAAAAAAAAACTATTTGTTCCAATATCAATAATTATGCTGATATCCAACCGCTAATATTGGTGGACCCTTATTATTTGACATCCTTAATGAATATTGTATCACAACTGTCATTAGCTCAAAACCAGGCATTACGGTGTCTGGTATTTATAATCAGCAGAAAACTCTAATGAAAAAAAAAATAATAATAATATTAATTCGCCAATTATCAGCCAATAGTCCTGGACATACCTAGTTAAATCACAGATGAAGTCCTAAAAGTGCATCTTTACGTTACAAATTGTGAACATAAAATATAGCAACAATGTGCTGCACATTCCTTTTAACGGAGACCATTGAGACTACATGCCACCTTCACCTCACCACAGAGGGACAGAGTCAACAAACATTTGACAACACGGCTTGTTTGACATCGATAGCCAGCTGTGTAAAAACATCCATTAACGTGTCAACCTTAACCCAGTTCTAACAAATGGTACCAGCAATGTTGGTTATCAAAGGTATTGTTTTGTGTCCCCTTTCCATCATCACACACTTGTTTCCCTAACAAATTCACAGCTACTGCTTTAAACACATGAAGCCACAAATATCTGAACTGGTCTCTGAAAGGCAACAGTGGAAGTCACGCTGACTTGCAAGTATGTGATTTTTTTGTGGGTTCATGCACTTTGTTGGTTTTATTCTTTGAACGTATTTGTGTATGGTTTATTTTTGTGCACCAGAAAAAAAGAAAAATACAAAAATCTGTTTATTTCTCACTATAGGAGGGTTCAGTGAATGAGCATATTAAACCGGTGGGGTTTGGTACCGCCAACATGATTTAGAACAACTGCACGGCAATGCTTTCATTCACAGTAGGGCTTACACAACATCCTGATAAAAGGAAAATTCACAAATGTCCCAACAGTTATCTACATTACAAGAGTCACCTTCATTTTTAGCTAGATTTGCATACAACTTGATCTCACCCTGAATGGTAAAAACCCACAGACAACACAGAATGTATTATAGAACTATAAAAATGCAATGGAGTGGATATTAGATGGAGCCCAAGGATAAACAAGAAGGTAAAATGAAAGATAAAACATGTTGAGAAAGATTAAACCAGAGCGATAGAACCTCAGATATAATACTTGCAATACTTACCTACTTACTAATACTGAGGCATGTTCACAACCAGCAAATCAACATTTTCTCTGGAAAACAATGCAATTTAGATGCAGAACACATTAATTGTGCAGTGCAATAACTCGAATAATTACACTTTAGGCCATAAAAACTTGCAGTTAAAAAGTGAGATTTCCCTTTAGTGTTTTAAACATTATGGGTTGGTCAGAGTAAATAAACAAATAGATTTTTCTTTTTTGTATGGGTCAAAACTAGTCACACTAAATTATACATATTTTTTTCTTTTATCACTGATACTCCCTGATATATAATTTTCTATCATTATAATCATCAACGTAAGTGCATAAATAATACTCAATTAAAGTTGTATCAGGAGCAAATGAAAAAGAGAACAAAGTAATCCTTATGTATCATGCCATTATACAAACATTAATAATGTCAAGTTGAAGTCAAAGACATTTTTTAACAGTGTAAATCTTTGTGAAGCCAAGTTAATGTTTTTCCTGTGTGCTGAGTGAGTCATTAGCGCTCTGTGTAGACCCAGTAAGTGGACCGCATCGCCGTCACCTCCTGCTGCTGCCTTGTCGGACATTAGTCAACCTGCCAGAGTTCCAATTTTTTAAAGAGGATTTTAAATGTACAAACAAACGCTGTTTTACCTCTTGGCGACCACCACCGCGATAAATATGTTTTTGAGTGAATGGGTCGTAGGTGAGGATGACTATTCCAAGTGATTTCATCTGAAAAACTCAATGTCCACATAATATAAACGTTGTGATATTAAATGTGAAATATGTGACCGTACATTTTTAGTGTGAACAAGTATAGCAGGAGTATTGCAGTTCTTGTAAGTACAGAGTGGTTCCATCTGCCTGTAATCACGAGGCGATAGAAACTAATTAGACAAAGAGAAAGATCAGTTTCTACGAGCTTGTTTATCTGCACTCAGCTGTAGGGATGATAGCCTGTCGGGTTGGAACAATAGAGCCTGCCTGAGTACGTGTGAGTATGTAAGTGTGTTATTATAGGGCAGTGATAACACCATTTTCTTCAGACTGGGCTGTGACACTCAGGTGGGTCCCAAAATATTTTTTTGGGAGGTCTCACATCATGTTTTACAGTAGTTCATAATCATTCTTCCTGGTTCCAACTGATCAATAATGGTCAATGATTAACCAATATTTTCCATTGCTTCTAAATGAGTGGTTTCCAGAGAATACGTTTGGGAAACATCCAACACAGACCAAGACTGATATATCATAGTGCCATGGTCAGCCAGGTTGGCTCTGCACTTTCTCTGAACCTAGGAACAGAACCAGCTGTTGGTTATGTCTGGGGGCATCACGATGTATTCAATGTATTTTGTGAAGTCCAGTATAAAAAAAAGAAGAATACCACAGGATAATTTATGCAACATTTTAATGAACTACACCTGTAGTGTCTGATTGTTCTAAAGTGAAACCGTTGATTTTGCTGTCAAAAGATTTCTAACATCAGACTGGCGCACTGAGTTTCTGTGTTTACCTTATTTCTAATGTACTGCACAGCTTCTTCGACTTTTCTATAAATAAGTCTGAGGTTTCTTCTCACAGTCTTGGGTTTCATCTGCATCTTGCACTTGACCTTACCATTTAGATTTCAGTGCAGGGTTAGAAACATCTCTGTTCTTGTCATCACAATGGGTTAAGGGTTGAGGTTTTTATTCCATTAGTGAGGATCAAATGATTCCTCTATAAATGGAACATTACACTCTTATGGGCAGCAAAATCACTGCCTGAAACATTTATCCTGTCACTCTGCTGTATTTTAACACCCAGCCCTTCACTGGTTTCAGATCCTGTCCATGGTCCCCAAAACGTGGATGTGGTGGATGTCAGAGCTCGTCAGCTGACAATACAATGGGAGACTTTTGGATACGCTGTCACTCGCTGCCACAGCTACAATCTGACGGTAGGCACAGCCTGTTTGACATCACTTTAGTTTTATGAACTGAAAAATTTGACCAAAATGGTTGACAATTTGAACTCACATACTGCATATTAATATGCAGTTTAAACATAGGGAGCACAAGCCTTTATTTTTAAGGGCTGGTCAAGAACCCGGATAAATGGTGAGGGATGTGTCAGCAAGGGCATCTGACCCAAAAACTCTGCCATGTGAGACAACAATACGATTTTAAAACCAAATCAGTTGAGGCCCACGTTAACAACGTCCACCAGCCTACAAGGTAATGTTGGAAATTGGGCTTCTATTGGTCAAAGACAAAGAAGAAGAAGAGGCCAAATAATTAAGGCAAAAAGAGGAAAAGAGGAAGGTTAGACGTGTTGGTCGGAAGGTGAAAACCATGCATGTAGGTACAATGACAGTTAAAAGTAAAGAACTAGCTGACATGATGGAGAATGATGGTTGATGTGTGTGAAGGTAGGCATAAAAGGAGTGATGTTGAATGTTGAAGTTTTCAGAGGACAGGGTGAGAGAGAAATGATTGATTAGTTATATATTAATATAACTTTCCATGGGCAGTAAAGTGTTTTGGGTGGCAGTGGTGGAGATTGGCGCCCCCTGCGACGTTGCAATAGATAGTAGGATGAAGATAAAAGAATGAATGGAAATGTGTCTCTCTTTCTCTCTTACTGCTGGTGTTCCAGGTCCAGTACCAGTATATTTTCAACCAGCAGGAGTTTGCAGCAGAGGAGTTGATCCAGACGTCATCACATTACACACTGAGGGGTCTGAGGCCCTTTGTTACAGTCAGACTGCGATTGGTCCTGGCCAACCCTGAAGGCAGTAAGGAGAGCGAGGAGATCGTCAAACAGACAGAGGAGGATGGTACGTATCTTATTGACCCTTTTAAACTCCAGAACTCAGATGACCCAGTTGACATAAATGTACCACTCAGCTTCTGTGTCTAAAATTAGAGACTGACAAGCAATACTAACAATAATATCGCCTGTGATAAACCTCCAAGGCTACGATCAAGCTGAAAGGATACTGCACTGCAGTGACATCAGGTGTTACAGAGTAACAAACAGGGCTTGGTCCAAAAGTATCTGGAGTGGCCAGACATTAGTTTCTAAAATTATGGTTACAACTCACTTAAAATATATTTATATATATATTTAATCGTTTCACCACTAAATAATAATAATAACCTACACTAACATGTTGAGGACAAGTGACAATCTAAATTCATTATGAAAAGAATATTTTACAAAACAAAACAAGTTTTAAATGGACTTTTGCATAAGCAAACACCACACATAATTACCATCTCTACCTCTAACTGAATAACACAATTACATTACAGTAAAGGCCTAATAAGCAGGAGACAAAGATCCCCTGTCTCCCATTTACATCTCCACAATCCAATCATTTCTCACCTCACAATATGTATTGTACACAACACCCATTGCTGGGTGTTATGGACCATGTCTCCAGATCCCCCACCTTTCATTTACCAAGCACATTCGCTCTACACATCTACATTGGCCTAATCCCTGACAAGAACTTTGTTACTGTTTAATGGAAAGGCAAGAGCTTTGGGGTGATACCAGGGAAGGCTTAATTGTTTTTTTTTTAACATAACCCTCATTAATCTCCAGGTTGTAATTCAGTAATTATAGAATAGAACAACAACTGCTTACATGGAGGCCGAATGCCATTTCTATGGCAATTGCGTTACAGAGCTGTGGCCGGTTTAATTGAAGCTTGATGCTCTTACGCCTCTGTCAGTCTATAATCATATTTGTCCTCTGATCTGTCCTGAGACTACCGACCAAGGACTGAGGCTCTTTTTCTCTGCTTTAGAGGACTGGATTAATTGATTATGTTTATTCCTCACTTACATTTAAAATTTCTTATTTTAATAATCCAGAAAATTATGTTTTGTGTGTTTTGTTCACAAAGCTCCTGAGTGTCTCGCATGGTGTCCTCCTCTTTTAGAAAAATGGGCCACTATTTGATTGTCTGACCAAATCGTGAATGTCTCTCGTTTCTTTGTGTTGCATTATTAGAACTTCTTTGCCATCCTGACTATTGACTGTATATCTACAACCCACGAGCTAAGAACTGCTGCTCATCTAGAAAAGCCCTAAAAGATCAACAGCTGAGACACTGGGTCAAAACATAGGCTACACAACACATCAATGCTAGGATTAGACAGTCAGTACAGCATGACCACACTGGTTAGTCTACACGTAAACAACAATGACTTCCGACTGCAGCTCGAATCACTCGCAAGAATTGTGGTCGTCTGTGACTGTATCCGCTGACTGGAATCAAACATTGACAGCCGGGTTGCACTTTGATGTCGAGCAACCACGTTTCTTCTACTGATCCATTGTTGTCATGGCGACCTGTAACTGGACCCTAGGCCCTTGGAGATGCCAAGGAGGCAATGCCTCTGGGAAATAAACCTAAGATTTTCTGATCTGTGCATGACAGGTGGGCATGCCAACAGCTAAAATGTTGATATATACCACATATAACTAAATCCAGTTTCCCTTTTAAAAACTAATTTTTGGATTGAAAGACCTGGATCACTGAGAATCTCCACAGACATCAAATCTCTGTCTCCCTTCAATATCTCTATTAATGCCTGGTACAACAGCAGAATTGTTTGGACAATGATTATGATAAAATAAAAACAACTCATAAGTGATTAATTACAGAGCTGATATCATTTCCATTGTTTTCATGGTAATAAGCAAAATTTCTTCAGTTCTTAAATCAATAGCTATGACATTGTACTTTCAAAAATAATTATTTTAGGCATTCCATGTTTTCATGTTCATTGTTTTCATGAAGTTATACAGTATACCTTAAGTGGTATGAGAAATTAAAATTAACGTCCATGAAAAAATAAATAGAATAAAATTACAAAACAAGACAACCTACAACAGCCCTGTAGGAGAGGTTTAATGATGTGTGCAGAAAAGGAAAGAATACAGAAAGAGGGCAGCATCATTATATAGTATTTTTGGTTGATTAAAGTGCTCTGGCCAGGCTATTTGTCTACATTAATATCACAGCAGGAAGGAAGAGAATAAAGGAAATGATTGATGAATGGCTGAGAGAAGAGTGGCGTAATGATGGAAGGTGTGAGTTCATCAATTTCTTAGGATGCCACGGTTAACTAATGCCACGGACTTAAAGCTTAGAAAATTCAGATATTAATAAGCACTCATCATTGCCCTTAACAATGCCATCTTGTTGGATTTTAGAGAGTACACTTCACTGAGTGCAGCGAATCAAGCAAATCAATTATACTTGTCCATCGCTAACATCATGTTCTGTCGAGAGCAAATATCAAAGGCCACAGAATTTACAGCATTGTTGAAAGTATTCTTGCAAGTTCTGGAAGATCAGAAAGATAAAAGGGAGGAAGAAATAGGAGGTGAAATAGGAAAATAGGCATGGATTTGTACATTTGGATATGACTGGCTCCAGTCAAAATGAATTAAATGTTGCTCCTCGTTGAGACTTTGTACGTATGTAGTGCAGGAACATGTTTGTGTTTTGGGAATGTGCAGAGAGAGTGGGGATGCAACTATGTGTGTGTGAAAGGCTCCCTCTCAGCCCCAGTCCCTGACAATGTGTCTGACACATTTCTTCTGTCTGCAAGCCTTCATAAAGCCTGAGCCACACAACAGCCTGTCTACTCCTTAAAAGACCTACAGAGGCAGCAAAATTACCTCAACAACAACAACAGAACAGAAGCGGCGTAAACAACAGCAGTAAAACCAACAAAAGAGCAGCTTTACCGTAGGCTCTTTGTCCTCTGAGAGGCAGATACTGAGTTCAGTGAAAGATTGTATTTAGGAGTCAGGAGTCAAGTGCACTCTCTGGACCAGTCTGTATGAAACAAACAAATAAACAAACAAACAAAAAATATATATATTTGTATATATATATATACATATATATATACAGTACACACTGTGTATATGCACACACACTATATCAGCAAAAGTATTGGCTCACCCATTCAACGGATTAGAAACTGGTGTCCTAATCACTTGGCCACAGGTGTACACAATGAAGCACTCAGTCATACAGACTGTGAAAGAATGGGCCGCTCTCAGGAGCTCAGGAGTTAAATCCTGCATGGAAGTCAAAGAATGCCACCTGTGGATGTCATGAAGTTTCCCTGCTCCTAAATATTCCACAGTCAACTGTCAGCTCTATATGTATGTATAATAGCATACTAAAATATTTATTTATGTATTAAAAAATATCAACCTGTGTCTTCTGGACAGCACCACATATGATTACAACCTAAAATAAATTAATTGAAAACTTTACTGGTTGATGATGTCAGATGTACTAACAGGGCTCTTTCCTTCGTTTGTCAGTAAAAAAAAAGTTTTATTTATTTGACTTAGTTTGTATCTGACTGCTTTTAACTTTTCTACTGTTGACTTTTGCAGTGCCAGGCTCAGTACCGACAGAGTCCCTTCAGAACACACCTTCAGAAGATAAGATCTACATGCAGTGGAAAGCTCCAAATGAGACCAATGGAGCCATCACACTGTATGAGGTTGGTCATAAATTGATCTTCTTTATTTTTATCAATCTGCTAAACAATGGTAATGATATCATTATATGTATGTAAATATATATATATATATATAATGGTAAAGGACAATCACCTAAATTCATCAGTACATGAAACAATTATGAGGTCAAGGAAGCATCCTCCATAGCAGGCATGACTCAAGAAGAATGTCTGTCTGTCTGTCTATTTGTCCACATATAATAACAAATATATATATATATATATATATATATTATACTTATCATTCCTTAACATTATTTTTATTTTGCTCCTGCATGCAGTACTCAGTAGGTGTTTAACTCAACAATAATTAACAGAACCTTACTTTAATTGAGTTCTGCAATGAGGATTTTTACAACTGTAGTAAAAAAAAAACCTTTTGTCCTAAAAATGCACCTTTTTCATTTTTTTTTTTTTTTTATGAATGAATAAAGGAAACACATATCACGTCTTTCTCTCTGTCGGTAAAAATGTCCTTTGTTTTTTTTTGTTTTTTTTAACCCAATTTGATCTCCTTATCTTCTCTACAGTACACAGACGAGTCCGTTTAAACATTGTCTGCAGCTCATAAACCTTCACTCCCATCATCAATTCAATTGTGCAATTTTGCATCACTTTATTAATATAATTCTCATGTCCTGTCGGTCCTTCTCGTCTGGCACAGGCGGCGTACTCTGCATCATCTGTTAAACATATCAGAGGCTCTGCACAATGTGGGACTATTAGAGATAATTACTATAATTACAGCTATTGGCAGGATTAAAGGCATGGTCTCCAACATCTAAAGGGCTTCTTGTTGTGCCTGTTGTCTGTTGGTGCCCCCCACCACCTCCTTTTAAGTAGAGAAAACAGATGTATTACACCTTGTACAATAGGTGGGGGACAGGGAGGAGGTAGGAGGGGCAGGGAGGGATGAGGTGGATGTTGTCAGTGAGCAGAGATAAAGAGAGTGAGAAGAAGACCGTGAATGGATGTGGACTCTGTTTATGTCACAAGATCAATGATCGAATAATTTGCACGTTGAATACTATCGCCTCAGCCTCCATGTCTGCGTCTCTTATTGCAGCTAATTACAAGGTTAAAGGAAACATCCCAGCAGGATGTGCATGGACCCAGCGGTCGGTAACTGTCATGTCACCCACCAGCTCAACTGAGAACAATCTGTTTAAGTGACGTAAAGTAGAATGCAGATTATAAATTAAATATTTTCATATTTACAATACATGAATAAACCCTCTTTATTTTTTCTTCTTTATAATAGTGACATTATGCAGATTGCATCAAGGTTTAATTTTCCTTATTAAAAAAACAGAAAAATGACAAACAACTTTAACTCTGTGGGACATATCAAGAATACAACAAACATGAATGCATTTAGTCCAACACTGACCTCTGCTTGAGGACTTAACAAGTAAAGTCATCAAACAGGGAAAAAAGTCAAGTCAAAAACAACAAATTGGTGGAAAGGTACTAGATGCGAGGTGTCAAAAGCAACATGCAAATTTTGACTCATATAGACTAAATATATTGTACATATAGTGTACAGTACTCCAGATCGGGGTTAAACCTGCCACTAAGGAGCACCAGCCAGTGTTGTTTGTAATGCCTGGATAAACTGTAAGGGTTGTGTCAGGAAGGGCATCTGGAATTCAACCTTTGGCCAGATAAACAGGCACAAAAATGATTTCCACTCTGGATTGGTCGGGACCCGGGTCAACTCCAGCCACCAGCAGTGCTGTAAACCAACCGAGTACTGCTGGATATTGGACTTCTGTTGGTCAAAGACAAAGAATAAGAGGAGGGAAATTGATTGTGCATGCAGTGAGGGAGGACATGGAGGTAGTTGGAGTCAGAGTAGAAGATACAGGGAACAGGGTGAGATTTGATTCGCTGTTGCAACCCCTTAAAAAGAGACAAGCTGAATGAAAAAGACAAAGAAGAACATGTTCTTGTTCTTGCTTTTATATATATATATATATATATATATATATATATATACGTATATATATTTATATATGCTCTGTAAACTATTTGGAGATTGTGACTCACTTATTGTCACAATAAACCAGATCCATAGTAATACACATTGTCTAGGTGTCTGTGACAATTCCCATTCATCCAGGTCATGATATCCAAAAAGGGTTTAGTTGTCAGCAACTGGACTTCTTCTTGGAGTTGAAAGACGTTTCATTCCTCAACTGAGGGCCTTCATCAGTTTCTGGTTGTTGTTGGAGGGAACTCTAGTAGTTCTACCACTCTAGACCACTCCCTTCACCACTGGACAAAGGTGTGAAGAGTTGTTTCGATCACACCTTTTTAGACAGAAACTGCTCCTGGTGTTAATGAGCAGTTTTCTTGTCACATGTCCAGATGTGAATGGGAGTCGTTGTCACACCCGTCTAGAGACGTCTGCTCTGGTATTGATGAGCAGTTGAACTTCCTAGGATGGGATCTCAAGGCAAAATGGTCTGTAGCAGACAGTTGATGACGCAGACCTCCCCCTCTATTCAAGGTTGGTTGTTCTAGATGGGCATAGATGGCTTCCTTCACTCCACTCTCGAACCACCTGTCCTCCTTGTCCAAAATATGCACATCTGAGTCCTTGAAAGAGTGTCCCTTTTCATTGAGATGGAGATAAACTGCTGAGTCCTGTCCTGATGTGGTCACCCTCCTGTGCTGAGCCATGCGTTTGCGGAGTGGTTGTTTGGTCTCCCCAATATACAGATCCGAACACCATGCTTCTGTTTGTAGAATTCCCCATTGTACCTGAAATACATGGTGTTG
The DNA here is from genome assembly GCA_016785265.1 of Paraplagusia blochii. Classification (NCBI taxonomy): domain Eukaryota; kingdom Metazoa; phylum Chordata; class Actinopteri; order Pleuronectiformes; family Cynoglossidae; genus Paraplagusia; species Paraplagusia blochii. The sequence continues at coordinate 508,849 of JAFBJS010009875.1, read as the reverse complement.
AGGCAGAGTTCCAATAATGAGCAAACCTGGTCCGGGGTCAGAGCAGTTCTGGTGTGTAGCATCCTGTCCTGTCGTAATCTGTCCCCAACTGCTTTTACTGCTTTTCTTACTGCTTCTCTTGTGGGGATGCAGGTGAAGAGTGACGTGACGTCAAATGAAACCATGGTTTCGTCTGGTTGCAACTTCACGTCACTGATCTTCTCAGTGAAGTCTATGGACATTGTCCTTTTTGGACATTGTCTAGGTCTTGCTTGATCCTGTTCAAGTTTATGGTTTTTATCCTTTGTCCCGTGCTGTACTGCTGCTGGAGGGATTGATAGAGTTTATCTTTCTATCTGTTTACACCATTCAAGCAAGTATGTAAAGGAGACATTTTTTTTCACTTAATACATTGAACATATACATATTTTCCATTAATCTTTGCCAATATCAAACCACATTCAGTGCTCTGTGCTCCCTTACAATCAAGTCATGGTCTTTTGGTATGTAATCGCAGCTTCAGCCTGCTGTGCTCTGGTGTATCCCATGCACTTCTAATAACCTCACCTTCCCTCTGACCCATCCCATAATGCAACAGTTTTGACATTTGTGGTATTAAGGCACAGTGGAAGCATTCATACACACACCCAGGGCACGACCTTGTCAAAACCAGCTCAGAATGCCCTCATCAAACCATTGTGCAGTCTTTGCGAGAAAGCCCGGCCCCCTGCTGGTCTCTGGCGGAGTTTCTCCTGAACCCCTGCTGCATCAACAGACGCTGCTGCTAACGTTGATTAGAATGAGGCAGTGGAGCCGGCCATGGGTCCAACACTTTGCTGATGTGTTATGACCTGACTTGTCATCACGACTTATGTTGCAGGTTCACGCTGGTTAGAGAAAACTCGGTACCGGATTCTATATTTTTGGCTGTGAATATTATGGTTATTATTGATGTTAATATTATTGTTGTGGACAACCACCTGACACTTCAAAATAATATACCGCAGTGAAGGATGTTGGCAGTGTCTGTTGAGTTTCTGCTGTGAATAACTCTGGGCTTATTTTTTTCCCAAATAAGGTCGCTAACCAGTCTTGAAGATTGATAGTTGTAACAACAGAATTGATTCACAGAAGGTTGTTTTTTGTGTTGGAAAAAGAAACAGAAAAATAGCTTCTGGCCTTTCATCTAGTTTGGGCAGCAGCTATTTGTAGATTCTCATTAGAAGATGTGTAATGACCGAAGGTGATACTGCTATTGATTCACTCCACTGCTGCCTGAGTGATCAGAGCTGGTGAGAAATGGAAACAACTGTTGTTAAAAGAAAGAACTTGATTTCAGTTTTTTTTGTTGTCGTTGGCAAACACACACTTGGACAAGTGAGACATGGTCATCAATTGTAATAGTTCTACTTTGTCTACTGTGGTTTGGCAAACATAACTATGGTTTGTATGACAAACAACATAAATATTGCTTCATATGACACTTCTAAAGGAAGGACGGAACAGAAAAAGGATAGAAAGAAAACATCAAAGCTGTTTTTTTACCAAAATAATCTGATGAAGTCATTGGTCCTGATAATGGTGACTTCTTTCTCTTTTTTTCTCCATCTTGCTCCTGAAACTATTTACTCTGCCTGACCCTTTTTTAGTTGTAATATATCTGTTGTAATATAATTATATGTAATAAATTGTAATATAATTACATTTTTCTGGACAAAATAGAAGAGTTACATATAACCTAAGTGTAGTAGAATAATTGATGCTTCCTTATGAGTATGGTTTGCCCTTTCCAGTGCGGATTAATACAGACTGATCTCTACATTAACATAATATCTGCAACAGTGACGGTGGGCGTCGGCTGTTTGTCGGCTGTACACTCACACTTTGTACCATTTATATATAAACTGTGGTACGGTTTCAGTGAAACCCAGTGTGATTGTAAAATTTGGCTCCACCACAGCATGTAATATATTAAACTTCTGTGACTAATTACTTACAATGGAACACTGAGTGTACACAGTATGTGCAGTGTCAGCTGCAAGTGCAAAGTAATCAGGTGTAAAATGTAGTCAATGTAACAAATTTGCACTGATTGAGTTAAATAATGCACCTGTGTTTACCACATTACCAAGTGTTGCACTTATTCAATCAGATGTAATGTTTCTTGAATTCTTTCAAATGCAATTCTTTGTCATTAACTAAAGAGTGGTTTACCTGTGTGACTGACGTACCACAGCAGATACATGACCATGTTTGCTTCTGGACGACTGATGAAGTTTAACCCATTATAATTCAGATTCAGAAACTTTATTTCATTGAGAGTGAGTGCACGGAGTGGCTTTTACAGTGCAAGACGAAAGGAGTTATGTAAAATAAGAGATAAATTAAAAAAGTAAAAAAAAACACTGTACAACAAGAAAACAAAGCAAGAGGGATGCGCTCAACTGGGGATAAGTACAAGAAGATAAGTACAATAAAGAAGGTACACAGGGCACCTCAGCTGGAAACCACATGTCGACTTCTTTAAAATCCAACTGCCCACTACCCATTTTAATGTATATGTTGAGACATTCCTCACCAAATGCACCAATGGCATTTCAGAACCCAATGTGAAAACAGAAGATCTGCGAAGTAGAGACAGGAACCAAGTCCTGTTCTTTAACCACTAGGCCACCACTGTCTTGTGGTGCATATTTACAAATTTAGATTTATTCCAGCTCCCAGGTGTTCAAATCTGCCTTGGCATGCCCTGTGCCTGTGTTTGTATTTGTGTCCTTAGATATTTGTACCGTGACCTAGAATATCCTGACATTTTAACACAGGAAGCCAGAGGAATACTTTGCCCCACATGGAAACTTCTAAAAACAGAAATGTCAGAACTTAAAACAATTGGTGTCTCCTAAATTATGTGGCCAGGCAGGAGGTGTCAGGGCACCGTCTGTGGGAATAGGGGCTCACAATGTTGCACAGTTTTATTCATTTGAGGACAGCTGCTGTGAATCAGCCCGGTCTCTGTCCTTAAGCACCTTAGAGTGGTTCAATAAGTAGGACAGTAAGAGGAATAGACGGAGAAAGACAGATAGATCTGGTCATTTTCGATGGACACCTAAAAATGTTTCATTTTTCAAATAATGAGATGCATTAACCAAAAGAAAACAGAAAAAAAAAAATTCAATGTATTCACAAAAATCATCACGATCAGTGACGACGCACTCTTAATTTATCAAGAAAAACAAAGGATATAAAGTGTGCGTTTTGTCCTACTTTCCAAAGCAATTCTTACCAAAACTGGAGGAACTATAAACTCAAGTCCAGACACTGAATATAAGGAATTTCCAATATCAGCATAATTACATATTATCAGTTGATATGTTGTGATTATGTTGTGATTATCGATATCCAATAGCATGAAGGGGATGACACATTTACTGGAATGAGACATAGGTTTCTATGGCGTTTTTCCAGTTTTGGGGTAATTGCATGTATATACGGGTATCGATGGATGTCAGTATCAGAAAATCACATGTTTGGAAAGTATTGGCAAATTAGTATAATGGCAAAAAATACTATATATCCCTACAAGACGTACTCATCTGTTGGCAAAAAATACTATATATACATACAAGATGTACTCATTGTGTTTTTAATACAGTCAAAAGAGTCTGAACCTCTGATGTAAAAGACTGAAACAGTTTTTGCTGTATATCAAACTAAGGGACAGAAACTTTAAAATGTTTGTCACATCTCGAGCTACTACACACACACACACAAAGAGTTAGAAATAGCACCTGGATTCCAGTCCTTTCGATGTAAGCTGTAATCTGCCTCAGACGAGTGCATCCATTAAATGCAACCAGAAAAGACCAGTAAACAATTGGAAACTTCACTCAAGCTCAGAGTGTTGCAGGAGAGACAAACAACTCACAGTAGTTTCTCTATAACTCAACATGATGGAGCAGTGAGACTGTGAGATAGTAAGGAAATGAAGCCAAGAAGTATTTTCTAATAAAAGAAACAGGAGCAGCGAGAGTAAAAAAAAAAAAAAAAATGGAAAATGACATAAGTGAATTGAAACTGCATTTCAGCAGCCGCAGTCCCACTACGCAGCCTCATAAACTTTATTTATTTCCATAAACCCTGGCTGCAGCTTTGTAGGACGAATACACACACATACACAGTCAGCCATGATGGTGTGATTGATGAAGATGGCTGCTGGGTGGAATAGCTTTTGATATTAACCGGCATCGATCTCCTGCTTGGGCAAACACACAAATAGTGCTGCTCCAGACCCCCCACCCTCACAAATCTGCAAACGCACACATAAGTGTGGATTATGTGTGACTTTGGCAGCAAAGAGATCATGTGAAAAATGAAGCAGAGCATAAAAACTAATTTTTAGAAGGTTGTTCATGGTTGTCCAGGATGTTTGTGGTCTCTCACTCCAATAACAACTCCCCGTTCTTCTAAGGTTACATGTGTCAATAGAAGTAGTAATCAAATAACCCAGGAATAATACAATCAAAAAACTGCATCTTACTACACTCTGCCTATAATTGCTGTTCACTCTCCATGATGGAACCACTGGATTTGAAACAGCAGAAAGCTTCAAAAGAAGGTTTACTGAAAAATGAAGTCATATAACACAGTTGCACGGTTTTAGCATCAATTATCTGAGCCAGTCAGTCCAGCTGAGATGGAAAATGAAGACTTGCTGTGGCAATCCCTTCAAAAAGGAAAAGAAGAAGATATAACTACTAATGGAGGGCTCTGCTAAGTGTGGGCTTTTGCGTTCTAATTAGAAGAATTGTTTGGACAGCAGAACATAACTAGTTTTATTGGTTTTACCTGTGAAAATTGCACAAGAGCATTATTTTTGCATCAGCCAGAAAATGAAAAGTTAGGAAGGTTAACCCAAACAAGTCTCTATTCATGAAATTAACAAAACCATGTCTCTCCTCTGCGTCCACAATTTTTCAGTCTACTCTCTTTTGAAGAAAAAAAATCAGTTCGTTCAAAGGTGTTTTTGGTCTCGGCAAAAAAAAAAAAACATGTGACAATAACAACCCAGCAAACTGTGGACTGTAAGAGCAATAATGCAGTTCAAATTAAAATGTGACTTGGAATGTCTGATTTTCTGATTCTGATAACAAGTCATAGCCACAGGGCCCACCTGCATTAAAACCGTCACTATAATCTGTACCTCTAAGCCCCTGAGAACGTTGAGGAGCAGTAAACTCCCTCAACCCCTGCCTAGTGTCCTGTAGTGTCCTGACCTACAGATGCACAGTGTGGTGTGCCAGCTGCCCTGCACTGCAGCAGGTCATCAAGACAGCCATTACAGCCATTAGTCCCCATGAGTTCTTTACAGCCATGGTGACTAAAAAAAGTCGTTAGACTTTATCCACAACCACATTCACGTCCACTCAAATAGAAATGATTCTGGAAATAGAATATCTACAAATCTGGAGCTGCTGTTTTTTTGCATATTTCTGCATCTCACAGCAGTGTGCCTTTGGCGAACCTTGGTGGTGAAACTGGAATTGGAATTTGTGGTCTTTCCATCCTTGTGTGTGCGCACTTTCTCACAGTGACATGAGGCCCCGGGCCTAATAGAGGTCTGAAAGTGAGATCAGCCTCAGTCCACATTCCTCTGCCTCTGACGCTGATTCAGTTAGCTCCACGTGCACATATATACACAACCTGTACTTTCTATTAGTTATCCCCACAGACATACACACTCTCCATGTCCCAGGAAGCACTGCCATGTGGTGTGGGTGCCTTTTCATTGGCCAATAAAACAACAAGAGCTTTATGGCTCTACTGATTTCAAGCACATTAATAATAAAAGGAGACAGAGAAAAAAAGAAGCTGTGTGCAGTGACCTGAAGGACTCAATGAATCAGACTATTAAAAAAGGTGAAAAACTGGGTAAAGAGACAGGAGATATTGACACCAGTGATAAAAACTGGGGCAGAGAGATAACATCTCAACAAACAAATGGAGAAAAGGAGAAGAAAGTTAGTGAACACTGCAGTCGCTGCAGACACTTGAGTAGCAGTCCAATAAAAATACACACAGCCATGAATGGCTCATAAAAAAAACGTTCATCGATAGGCAAAGCAAAACTGCAGCGTAGATAAAATGGATAATATTTTATTGTACCATCCCACAAGTCCCAGTCTGTATAAATAGCTATTGATTTAGCATGTTTTATTCAGCCGCCCGACCTTCAGTCTTCAGAGAGCTGCTGCACTGACGTCCCCTCGCTTCATCCCGCACTCTTATGTGCATTGGCCAACAATTTAGCTGCTAAGTCTCAAAAATACATCCATTTTATTCAGATCTCTGATGAAACAAAGGGAAACAAATAAGAACTGAAAAATAATTAAAAAACATTTTTAAAAGCCTTAGGTTTACAGGCCAGTGGTTCCACTATATAAACTCTGGACTTTGACCAAAGTTTTTTAAAAGTCTTGTCAAGAAAAGGTTTGGTAAATATTTTAACCATATGGCTAACTTACTTGGCATGTTATTCGGCCTGCATTCTAGATGCTCAAATCCCAATATTGGGATTATTATGAGATGTTGAGTAAAGAAAAAAAAATGCAGTCGCCTGCTACAACAAAAATGTTGTTACTCCTGTGAACACCGAACCAGTAAAAACAAATAAAATAGACAATAACCTAAAGTATTTCTTTTATTCCCCCAGATCACCTACAAGGCCTTGAGCTCCTTGGATCCAAGTGTGGACTTGACCACGCAAAGGGGACAGGTGTTCAAACTGAAGAACGAAACCCATCATCTCTTCATGGGCCTCTTCCCAGGAACCACCTACTTCTTCAGCCTGAAAGCCTCCACCAACAAGGGCTTCGGCCCACCGGTGACCACACGTACTGCCACCAAGATAGCAGGTAAAAATCCTTTACTCTAAAGTCAATGGATGGCTTGATTTGCACACAAAGACAGACAGACAGACAGACAGACAGACAGATAGATAGATTGATTCTTAATTGCAAAGCCTGCCCAAAGTGCTGGCACACATTCATGCAAACGACCTTGTTGTTGTTAAAGAGGGACAAGCGTTTTATTTTCTTTCTTAGTTTGGAAAATGAAAACTTTGCAGCCTATTTAGTAAATGTTGTTGATATTGAGTGTTGGTGGTTTTACCTCCCAAGGTACAATGACAATAAAGGACTATTCTTTTCTTTTTTCTTCTTCTTCCAAAAGCCCCGATGATGCCAGAGTATGAGTCTGAGGCTCCACTGAATGAGACGGAGACTACCATCACCGTACTCCTGAAGCCTGCCCAGTCACGAGGTGCTCCCATCAGGTAAAATAAACACCTCCCCCTGGAGTATCTCTACGTCTAGTCATTTCTTGACTGGTCTCTTTAAGATCCATTGATATCACTCACTCACATCTATCCAATCTGTTTGCAGCTAAAGTTTCGCGATGCAACTTTATTCTCATCCTTTAATACATTTGTCATCGCCGTCCAGGACCGTGAGTCATTTTTGTATTGCAGCTTTTTAGGGACCGTATTATGAAGATGCAACACCAGCATGGCCTAACAGTCATTTGGTAATCATTTTCTGGTCCCTGGAGAAATGACTGCTCCAGTCATGGCTCCCTGGCAACAGCATGTTGAAAAAAAACAAAAAACATCTGTTTGTGGATCAGGGGGTGCATACAACCTAACTAGTGGCCCAGACCAGTACAATCACAGCAGTTTCCTGTAGCTAACAAAGTGTCAGGGCTTGATCTCAAATTGGGGTTTGGACCTGACTTTCATCATCTTCTTCTGTCTCAGATTTTTGTCTGATTTGGATGTCTTCTACTCTGACTTTACCGTTCTTCGTCTCCTCCCACATTATATCCCTTAGTCTTCTCATTAGCCTTTGGTTTTGTCTCCAAACTTGTAGTTCCATCTCTAGCATTTGAACCCCTCTTTAAATCTGTTTAGTGATGAGGCTCAACTTGGTGTCCACCCAGATACTCACAGTAAAAATCATTATCTAAGAAAATAATTCTGTCACTCCATAACCCTGTTGTTCTTCAGATATTCAGCTGATAATAAGACCTCAAATATAGAAGCGGGGGAAAAGAAGCACGGAGGTAAAGGGCTCATCTTTGGTCACTGGCAATTATCTTTTATGAAAGCTGCCTAATGGGAGCCTGGGATAATTGCCCCCTTCACAGAAACATACATTTCCCTAATTGTGTATAATTGTGAAGTGAGTTCTTCAAGTGGAGTCTGGAGGTAATTGCGGAGGTTCTGTTACGTTTGTCCTGACCGGTAAAAGGGCTCTCAGCCATTCATGATGAAGACACACACACACACACGCACATTAGCTCACCTGCTTCATCACAAGCACGCATATGTTAGAGCTTGCTGTGTGCGCAAAAACAGTGCCGCTGTCAGTGCAGGGAGAATGCAAGTGGAGAGAACATATACAAAAAACATTGTGTTTTTTTTGCTTTGCATTATATATATATATATATATATATCTACAGTATATGTGTATGTGTTATTAAACACCATAGATATATAACGCACACCGAGTTTCTCAGTGAGTTAAATATTTGAAGGCATTTGTAAACGTACAGTGATCTAACAGCATGGCTAATTTGTAAATTGTATTTTTATATTGATAATGTTTGTTAATATTGATAAATTTAGTCATATTGTAGTGTAGTAATACCACAATATTTATTGTATAACAAGGCATAATTTAGTTAAGTGTAGATTGTGGTTGTTGTGGAAACAGTGAATACCAGTCATGTGCAGTTCTTCAAAGATATATTCCTGTCATTCACTCATTCATTCTTATCTGCAAGGGCAGCTGCCCCAAATCACAGTATTGTGAGCCTCCCTGTGGGTGATGAGCCCACAAGAAAACACTATAACGTATGTAAAAAAAAAATAAAAAATGAGTGAATCAGTGAAAATCACATATGCCATGCAGGAGGTTGCAGGTTTGATTGCGCTTGGTGTCAAAGTGAGGTTGGATTATTTTATTAAAAATAATAATGAATTGATAAAAAAACGGAATCACTATAATCACTGCCTCTCTGGTGAGCCCTAGTAAAGAAGCATTATTGACAAATGAGACAAGAGGAGGGATGAAAATGTTTGAGACATTAAAATTAGTTGAGCCACAGTGATCTGATGATGGGACTGGATGAGTCACTACTAAAGTGATGGCTGTGATTTCCATAAACAATGTTCAACTTCCTTCATTACTTTTGTGTTATAACAGTTTAGTTACTAAATACACTCTAGGTTATTGTTTATTTGATATCATTATTATGCTCATTGAAACTCTTGAGCCTTGACCATGATCTGGATGACTGAGAATCCTCAGCCTTTATAGCTACAAACTTCTCATTCCAGCTCATATCAACTTGTTGTGAAGGAGCAACGCAAGTCCAAGAGTCGCCGTGCTGCCTCTGAAGCCCCAGAATGCTTCTCTGCCCCATTCAGCTTCCGAAATGCCTCCACCCTAGACTCCACCTACTACTTTGCTGCTGAGCTGCCACCATCAAGCCTGACAGTTGTACAGCCGTTTACTGTCGGCGACAACAAGAGCTACGGAAGCTTCTGGAATCCCCCCTTGTCTCCTGCCAAGAGCTACAGCATCTACTACCAAGCTATGAGCAGAGCCAATGGGGTGAGTCTCCTAATGATTGGAACAGAAAATGAAAAGGACCAAAAAAAAGTTTCAGCCTCTAGAAAAGAGGTGTCACTCTCAAATTCACTAACATGGGACAGAAAAGTGACCCAAACATAATTTATTGAAAAAAAAGGAAGGCAATTGTGCATGTGGACCATATCTACAGTAGATATGTACAAAGATTGTTTTTGTTTTTGTTTGTTTTTTTATGGAAACAAACTATTTAGTTAATGTTGTATTGGTAACAACCAAAGCTTAATATTGTAAAGACATGAAAAATAGTATTCAAATTAAAAAGTACATCAGTAGTATGTGTTTCACATTATGCCTACAGATTTGTAGCCTTTGCTCTTTAATGTAAATATTTTTCCCAGGCCAACAAGAAAAACAAAAAAAAAAACAATGCATGGGCTATATTGCAGTTGTGGACCAATATTTTGACAGTTGGTACTAAAATATGATATGGCTGCCAAGTTTAGGGCTGATAGATCGTGTGAACTACAATAAATGGAATGTTTAGATGTGAAATGCAGAAATTTCAGGGGAAAGGTGGAGACCACACTACAAACCAGCTGTTTCCTCAGTGGAAGCCAATTGCAAATTTAATGGACCAAACCGGGCCCCTGTGCCTTAGTTTGTCCAGGTCTGACGTAGGACATACACTGTGTTGCTACAAATTCAACTTGAGTAGACATTTGTTATGATCTTTTGATTATTCTGAGAGATTTGGCCCGTGGGTCTGAGTTTGACACCAAATGGCTCCAAAATCCCTTGTTAGTCACATGAGTAAAAGTACGTAAGAGAATTTTCCTGATCACAGCGACTGCAGATTCCTGTTCCTTTCAACACACCTTCAATTCTAAGAATTTAAAATCGAGCTGCTTTTTTGGGGGTTGGGAGGTTTCTCAGTTGAAGCCACTAACCCCCTGTGCAGGCTGTAATTGTCTCATTTGTTTTGAAACCTTTAATCGCTTTAGAGAAACTGTTAGTTGATGTCACGCAGGCCAGAAAACTTCAGGCGCCGCTGTGATAAGAACTGGAACTTACAACACAGAAGCCCTTTCAAATATCCTTTTAAGTTCACAGTCAAGCTAAATGTCAGACTACTTAACATCAGTAAAAATTTTTAAAAAAGCCCTGTGGGAATATTCCACTTCCCAGAATTCATCTCTGCATCTCTCCTTCACTCCTTGTGTTTGCCAATTATCTGTTACACAGCTGCACAAACAACCCACCCACCTGGGCCTCCCTTCTCCTTTCATAAGTCATTGACAAGTTGGATTTTTATTTTTTTATTATTATTCATGATTTTTGTCTATTTAATATTCCACAGTACCTTGAACCCTACCAGGATGGTTTGTTTTTTTTCCCACTGCAACTCTACTGTATTGTAACTGTAACTGTGGTAGCTCAGTTTTTGGCAAAGCTGGTTGGTTGCCCTGATGTGAGGTTCTTCTCTAGTACAGTCTCACATAGAGATGGCCTGCTTGACTGGGTGATGGGAGGTTGAGGGTTATGAGTGCGCATCACGTCAAATTATCTTATTTGATTGGATCTCAGCTGATGCAGCCATGTGGGTCATGAGCGGCGGCATCACTATGTGGTGATCAGCAAAGATGACAGGTCAAAGATTCATGGTGACTTACAATGAAATTTAATTAAATAATAATAATAATAATATATTGTCATAGTCAACAATCTATTACAATTCCACAAGCACTACTTGTAATGATAAAATTTAGGGCTGAGCCAAGATTGGGATCTCCACCAGATTTTGTCGCTCTAAGAAGAACAACCCCATCATCATCTTCTTCCTGCACATCGTGCCCTTTTCACTCCTCATCTTCTTCTCAGATCTCATCTGTTTGTCCTTGTTAACGTTGAATTTCTATTCTCTGTCGTCCTCCCACCGCTTTCTATCTATTTTGTCCTTTTCTTTGCTCTGTTGATTATCCCCCTCCTCACAACACCCGAAGGCAGCATTATTAGCATCATTTTGTTTTTTACTTCTTCCTTTACGTTTTTAAATATGGTCTGTGCCCTGCTCCATCTTCCTCTCTTTCCCCTCCTCACCCGTCACACTCTGGGGTAACATCACATCAGTGTCAGCCTCATTTCTTCCATCACTGAGCCGCTGAATCAATGCTCTTCACATAACGGATCTCACCACTGGGAAACTGCAATGCTCTGATGTCATGTGATGTCACACAAATGTTCCCAAACCTCAGAGTGGTTTTATGAATTTTTTTTGTTTAATATTCAGGTGAAAAAATGGCCGAGACATGAAGTAGAGTGATCAGGCTCTGAGGGACAGAGAAATATGGAGGTGGAATAAATGTCTCAGATGCAATCATGGAGACTACAGAGGACAGGGAATGTCTCAGGATGAAGCTCCAAGATGGGAGAAATTGCAGATAAAGATGGCGAGCTAAAGACTAAAACTGGTTCTCTAATTTGTGGGTGTGGCTTGTCCACAAAACATTTATTTTTTGTTCATTTATCCATCTATGACATCCACTTATACGTTTCAGGGTTGTGGAGTCAGCAGTGTTTATGTCTGCCATAGAAATCTAACTTCTCCCTTACAGCCCCTCATGAACCTTTCTCTAGGTTAGTAAGTCCACTGAAGGACCAGAGTCAACCACTCTAACTGGGATTTGATCTGTTCTAAGAAGCGATCTCTGGATTTGAGTTTCACTTCATTGAGAGGCTCGTTAACTCTAGGCTCTAGCCCCACAAGTTCATTTTATTTCAATTTTTTTTCCAGGTTCAGATTGTAGAAACACATTGTACTTTTGAAATAGTCCATGGGTTGTTGTAGTGAAGATCCTTATTTTAATACAAGCACTTTTTTTAGACATTCAGCTGTGAGGTGCATTACAAATCAACTACTCAAAAACCTGTGGTGACCCAATGTCAACGTCCCAGGTTTATTTATTCATATTCTCAGCACGACTGTATGAACATTACAAACCACAGAGTTGAAAAGTGATAGATTTGGTGTCTGATGGCGGCACCGCTGGGGTTGTCATCTTTGATGAAGATAAATGGGTGTCACACATGATGGAGAGGTCAGCCCATGTATGACAAGTAGGTCCAGACAAACACCTCTGAGGGCGGAGGTTTAGGGTAACGGACTGAGCCACAAGCTGGATAAACTGTCTGTGTGATGAGCTGTAAACACCTGCACAGTTAGAGAGACAGAGGAAGAGACACAGAGAGACACAGAGAGAGGGAGGAAGTGAGAGAAAATGTGGAGAATAACAACAAGTAAAGCACAAACATTATTCTGTGCTAGAGATGAAGCTGCAAATCTTTAGATGTAGGAAAAATGATCTTATCAGTCTCGGCCTTTTTATATCCTTTCACATAAATAGGAAATGGAAAAAGTAGTTTACTTCAATTTCTTGTTCATTTTAACACCTGGTTCCACTAAAGGTTCAACGACCAAAATATTTCAAAAGAGTTTAATTCCACAGCTTTTTATAAAAACAAAATCAGGTTCTTACCTCAATAGCTATAGCATTGTACTGGAAAAACGATTTTCTTTTTAGGAATTCCAATTTTCTTGTTCATTGTATTCTTTAGGTAAAGCACCTTTACTGGTAGCGGTCATTAAATGGAGAAGAAATTGAAGAAAATGAGGGTGGGTTCAATGGTTTTGAGAATCATGTGGATGGGATGAATGGGATATTGGAACGTTAAATGTTAGAAATCCTAACATGTGACCAAAGTTTTTCTTGTTAGCATGCTTTATGAGACCCTAACAGTCTCTGTCTGTCCTTCACAGGAGACAAAAATCAACTGTGTCCGTCTGGCCAACAAAGGTATGAGCACTCTTCCATTGATACTCAACACCAGGCAAAATGTTAAAACACGTAGCATTCAAACCTCAGGCCAGTGCTACATACAGACCCTCTCATTCAGTTCCACAACAATCTTCCCCTTCCTATGTCTTACTTACTTTCCTTTCTTCTTTCTTTTCTTTCCGTCCTCTCGCCTCCTTTTTCCATCATCAACAAACATCTGTGTTGCTCATCATCAGTGTCTAAAGATGAACTGGAGGCACCGTTTGAACACATCCATGAAAGCCATTGGCTGGAGGTCCAAGTGCCGACCCCAGAACCCATTTTCATTTAGTTTTGCCTCCCCATGATGCCAGTCTTTATTTGCTGCCCATCTCTGGCAAATACACCCATTTGTGTGCTAAACAATGCGCATTGTGCCATTTTCTCTCCTGTCTTTAAATTTATTTTTACATTTCCAATTTTCTTAAGTCCCTCTGAGACTACCTGCTCTAGATCTCATCAGTTTTTCCTTTTGCATTATTTATTCTTGTTATTTCTCTAACGTTTGAAGCCTCTATCACTTGTATTTTTGTACAATATTTCAATCAATTATTTCAGATGAAATATGTTGTGTGGTACACAAACCTAGCTTTTTATATAACACATTTTAAGTGAGTGAGTTCATATAATATATAAAGTTATTAGTATGATGATTAATGAGAATCCCACCAATAAAGATCTCATTGAGTCCAAATCTAGACGAGCCTGTGGATTTTTAAAACCATACTTAGTGCTCAAGCTATTTTTGTGGAATTAACTGTATTCATTCACACTTTCATTTTTACATTTTCTTAATTTCTGTTTTCCTTGGCCTTGTTTTTAATCAACAATCTCAGCTGATTTACTCCATGACACGGAACACACTCCTCTCCGCCCCGTCCACATCACATCAGCTGTCAACGACTCACACCACAGCTCCAGCTTTAGAACACCTATGGTAGTCACAGCAACCAACCATCCGATTAGGATCATTTACAGCCAACACAAAATGTCTTCTACAACTATAAATTCTGGATTCTTGAGCAGCAATTTTGTCATTTAAGAATGGTTTCAGATTCTGAGTACACCAAAGTTTTCATCAACTTTTCTGAGACTTTTTTCCTTCTTTTCCCCCTTTTTTCTTGTTCGTTTTGTCTCTCTTTTCTCATGCTTTCCGGCGGTGACCTGCAACCCTTGGCCTTAGTGGTAATAGGTAGGGGACAAATAACAACGCCGTACATACTAGTCATCCCAAGTGAAGGTGATTATTTCTTTATTAGGCTAAATATATTTTCTCCCTATGTTGAACTAATCGCATCTCAGCCACAAACACACCACACAATCCATTATTTGAGTTTCCTTCTGTTCTGTTCTATTCTGCTTTTATATTGTATCATGCATTTCTTTTTTTTTTTTTCTCATCTTCAATTTTTCCATGTCTGCTGTGCCTGTCTCTTATACACATCTAGATGTGTATAAGAGACAGGCATGGGGGCCACCATCCCACCTCCTCCCAAGACAAAAGGCTCATGTCACGTGAGGCATCTAGTTGATAATATTTTATTTAAAACATAGGTGAAAATAAAATTTCAGCTCTCTTTGTATGATGCAATCAACTCAGGTTGTAACAGTTTGTTTACTGGTGTTCAGGGTTGTCCATGTGGACCTGAAGCCAAATCTGCTTCGTGAACATTTGCATGGTAACCGATCAAAAGAAAGAAGCCATTGTTTGTTTGTTTGTTTGTTTTGCATTTTCAATATATTTAGAATAACAAAAGAAAAATGTTATTTTATTTGGAATCAAAGTGTGGTTGACCAAAGCTGGATAAAGGGGGAATTGTTAATCAAAGAGAAAATGAAAACAATACTGTATATCCATTTTGTATCATGAAATGACATATTGGCAGAAGTTCAGTGTCTTCATACACCTTTAAATGCATTGAAAAGGGGGATGAGAAAATTCTACTGAGATTTTTAATTCATATTTTAAGTAACAGCTACACAGATTTAAATATGAGTATTTACACATAACATAAATCTAACATATTGTAGCCAGTGGAAAAGTACTTTGTAAAAGAATTTAACCAGCTCTGACTTGTCTTTGGCTCTGAAAAAAATCAGTTTGTTTTATTTTAAAAGTAACTGTCCAGAATCACGGAGAATGAATGGTGTGAAGACGGCAGTAACCTTACAGGAGAAAAACACATAAATGCATGGAGCAGTCTCAGCAATGAGACAACCAACCTTTAAAAGATGTCAAACCAATTACTGTGTTTCATGAATACCAGGGTGGAAAAAGAAGAGTTGTATTCCATGCAGATTACAGTTTTCCTGATGAAAACAAATAACAATTCAGAATAGAGCATCGTCCCCTGTACCAAAAGAAAGGTTTTTATTCCATAATGCAACCGTTATTACTGTGAAAAGAAAATCAATCACTGTAAACAGAAACACAATTTCCAGACCAATAATTTCCTGGGTGTTTTCAGGTCTATTTGTCTACAGGCTGAGCTAAAAGCTAACTAAATGCGTTATTTGTTCTAATCAGTGCGTTTGTGTTTGATAAGCAAATGTCGTCCAATCAAAAGCTGGTCTGGGGCAGCAGTGAAACTCAGTAGGCAACAGCAGCAGGCGCCGTATCATAAACTGCTGCCACGGTTATTTGTCGACAAGATCTGATAATTCCACCTGATACAATGCAATAAGGCTTATTGTCCCCAGGGAAATTGAGGGGTGTGAAGCTCAGCACGAAAAATAATTCCCATCATGCACAACTGCAGACACAAGCGAAATCCTAACTTGAGTGAAGATGGATAGTGTTTATGCTGAAGCCAGGGCTTGATTTACACAATCTAACAAAGGGCAGGAAACCTTTGAGTAATGACCTTTCAGCATTTCACATTTGACCCTGTGACAGTTCAAGGAAATACATATCAGAGGGGACTTTCTCTATTTCATTAAATATGAAACGTGGCCACATGGCAAATTTCCCCAAATCATCGGAGGATATCTGACTGCCTGTTAACACTACGGTATCAATTAAAGAGAACGACTGTTGTGGCCTGAACATGGACCCAGCTGAAAAATTCACAAACATTTAATCAGTAGACATTTCCATTTGTAAATGAAGTCATCCAGCTGCAGCATATGTCCAGTAAAAAAGAATTAGGTTCTTTTTGTTGGGAGTTGGAAGTTGTGGAGACAAATGATGCTGTGAGGTCTGTACGTCTGTCTCTGTCCAAGCTGTTTGTTGTTTGTGCGCTAATGGGTAACTGATGTGATCACAATCACCTGGTGCCCTTAGTATATTTACTCCTCTCCCTCAGGCACTCTGGTTGGGATCATTGTTGTGTGTTGTTGTGCAGTGTTAGAGAGTGTCGTGTTTGTCTGTTGTTGTGTTCTGTGCAGATGAAGTTAATCTATTGGAGACATTGAATTAACTGAAAGTCCATGTGTTGGAGATACTTTTAGAGGGTGATGTATTGGAGAGTACATGTGGAAAGACATGTTGTTGTACTGAAGTTTCAGATTCCCCCGTGAGTCCAAAATAAATATGCAAATCAATCTTCATGACATCATAAGAAATGATGTGGGTTTGGTTTTGGAGATGAAACTAGTAGAGCTAGAAGAAGAAGAACTCAGATGAGACTTAAGGATGAAGAGAAAATGAAGACAGTGGTCAGCAGTATCCAGAAGCCACCTATCATTTCACCATATTTATATAAAGTCTAATATTACCAGATTTTAGAGACCAAGGGGTTGTTTTTGGAGCATGATGACAGAGCGAGCTCAACTTTTGTCATATCAAACACGTTAAAATATTCAGTGTTTTCCTGAATAAGCAGGACTGTAAATGTAATACCTTTGTGATCTGATTATTTCTCCAACATCTTCAGATGGAGTGTCGTCATTAGTCGCAAATTCAATTAAAGATCTGAAACTGAAGAAGTTTGACTTAAATCTGAAAGTATTGTTCCACAGTAAACCAATGGTTTTAAATATTGCTGTGAAAAAAAACACACAAAAAACTTTTTACCAAAACATAATCACTGTGTGTTTGATCAACTCCTTGTCCTTCTGACATATTTTTCTAAGTTGCATCATGCAGACCAAGACAGTCTGACTAACGTACCATAAACCAGAGGTCCTGCTGTTTGAACACAGTGTAAACTGTTCAAGGTCAGAGTGGAGGAAAAGTGAAGTGTGCAAAGGATGCAAACTTTTTTTTCCCTATTTCTCTTTGACAACTAACAATGCTGAGTGAAGTATCTGTGGTGCACTTCAGCATCAAACACACACCACTGCCTTCCATGCACTCGGTCATACGCCATCTCCAATTAACATTACCATTAACCCTGAGCTCCATTATAGCTTGGTTGCTGCCGACGCTGCTGCAGTGCAATAGTGATGCAACATGTGTTTTTTTTTTTTTTTTTGTGGACATGTGTGTGGATGTAAGTGTGTCATGTGTGTAGCTGCAAAAGTTTGAAAATGCACGGCTCATTCTGACACACATCACACATCCAGACTTGGAATTAACGGTGCTCTTTACCATCGACCCTTGTATTTCACTGTAATCATTAAGTCCAATCTGTTTGCTGCTCAGAGACATGTCCTAAAATCTCATGGTTTCACACAATTTATGTCCTAGAGGAAGACTTTTCTATTTCCTTCACTTCTACTACGCTTAGCAGATTTTTTATTAATATTATGTTAAAAAAGCATTTTTAGGTAGGTTCACAATGAGAAAAGATATACAGTATAGGCCGAATTATTATATTTTTATAAAGTATATGTTGTTGTATACTGTTTCCTCTGTAAAATGCTATTGCACATGCATATTTTTCATAACTACATAGATTGTAGATGCACAAACCTGAATCCAAACAAGATGGGATCTTGTAAAACTCCAAGAAATAACTGGAAAAGACCATATATTGAACGTTTGGAATATCAAAAATCAGTTACTTCAAAAGCCACTGGACATAGTAGGTTTCTTGAAGACAGTTCTGCATACCTGTGTAAGGGGGGTTGTTGTAGAACAAAAGGCTATAGGAGGGAGGTGGGGTCACAGGGTGATGTGTCACACCCTGTTGGAGACGAGCTGTGTGTTGAGTTGGAGGTGTGAATGGAGGAGTGGGGGGTGGTGTTGGTATGAATTGTTTCTCTTCTTTGTGATGGAGCCCTGGTCTGATCACCAGAGAATTTTCTGGGCAGAGAATTCAAAACAACTTTATAAGTGGATGAAAGATTGTGTCTTAGTTGAGAGAAGGTTTCTCCAGGTTGATGTAGATGGCTTCCTTAACTCCTCTGTCAAACCATCTGTCTTCATCACATCTTCATCCACAAAACAACAACACCCCCTCCCCCCTTTCACAGGTATGCAGCCTCATTTGAGGTTAAATACCAGGTCTCCCCTGTAGTCGGTTAGAACTGAAGAAGCCTCTTGGATGAGAAGTGAAACGTCTTCAAGAAACCTACTAAGTCCAGTTGCTTTTGCAGTAACAAATTTTGGATTGAATTACCTGGATGACTGAGAATCTACACTGAAACGTTTAGAATAATTATAATTATTAGAATGTGATAATACTCAACTTTTGACTGTCCATCCTCCTCAGAGAGATTTTTGAATAAATTTACTGCTGACAGAAAAGAAAAGAAAAATACGACTCTGACTGTGTTTGACATTGGATCCCTGCAAGGAAGAGAAACCATAAAAATAAGGACAGTGACTGGAAAACATGGTACACATAGTAGGCTGAAGAATATCACCCTCCACCCTCCTCCCCTACTGTAGTGTTTGATATGCAGCCATAGCAGAATCAGTCTCTGAGAGACAGACCTGGTGTCAGACTGTTGCCTGATGCTAAGTTTGCCCTTTTAACTCCACCATGAATTATCCATCTGCTCGACAACTAAGGAACAAAATGTTCACTTGTCCTGACGTAAACATGGCCAGGGCATAAAATCCTAAGATGGGAGGATACAAGAAGAGAAGTTGCAATTAATAATCAGCCAGTGGACATTTCAAACGGATGTAAACTAAGGATGTACAGATAAAAAGAAAATATGCTGGACAGCCTCATGGGGTCCTGCCACTGTGGTCACCGTCTGGTAAATGATGTCATTGAACAGCACCTGAAGGCACAACCACAGTGCGCTGTGATTACTCATGTGAGTGTGGAGGGCAAGATTTTAAGACAAAAGAACTAAAAAAATGACATTTTAGACATTTGTCAGTGAAACACCTTTCGATGCCGTCTTTCATGTCATTGATGAGAAGAGTCGTTTTCATTTTGCAAATCCTGCTATGATTATTTCCACTTTTTCTGTGTGCCTTTGTATTTGTCTACAGTTGAGAGGAATGAATGAACCCAGTCCCAATATGGGACGGTTTCGGACAAAATGTTGACATTCTGATAATTTGGCTAAGATTAGGTAATTTTGGTAATGTTTTGGGTAAGTGTGTGGACAATAGCAGTGTGATCGGCAAAAGTTTATATCAGAATTCCCTAAGTTTAACAAAGAACATGGAAAGGGAAAAGAGAGTCATGCTTCTGCTATTCCAACTTAGAGTCAGAAAATACAACACAACATACTGTTTGACAACAAGATCAATTTCTGCCACACGCTCAGCTGTGATTTACAGGACTTTGGACATTGCTGCTGTGAAAGCAACCAGCAGTTAAACCAAAATCTGTGTCCAGCAAACTCAAAGTAGATGTACATGAAAGAAGTGAAACATTTCTCCTGTCATAAAATCAATAAGATGTAAAAAGAATACGAGAACAATACAGTATGTTCTGTACAATTCCTCTTAACCTTGTGGAGAAGTTTGTGACAGCACATCATGGAAATTACAAATGGAAAAACACGGAGATTTTGTTGTGACCAATAGAAAAACACTCCACCACAGTGTAATCCTTCATTGTTCACTAAGAAAAGAAACACAAAAAAGAACCCAAACAGCTCCCTTGGTCAAGACAAACTGAAATAACATCTGAAATAAGTAGCAAATGTGAAGATATACACACAGCACAACAGCAGTGTAGCAGCTTATTTCTGATGAAGAGTCCCTCTAAACACACTCAACTTCGCTCAAACTAATCAACAGCAGAAGAACAAACTCCACAGCTGTCGACAAAAACACTGTTTATTTACTCCACCAGGTTTCGTGCTCGTTCATACTTCACAGAAATTGGAACCAAATAAGGTCAGATTTATTTAGTACTTGTAGTTATGAATATTTAAAACTGATATGCTGCAACTATAGAGGAAAAAAGCTGATTACAATATTAATATTCAATAAACACACACACACACACGGCACACTGCAGAAATGTTTAATATGGTTTTGTGCGTTGGTGGTTGCAGAATCAATCTTCTCTTGATTTAGATGAGATTATGTTTTTTAATATCTGCGGTTTTACCCATAATTCCTTCCGGGGTAATTCTATCCTGTTCTTAAAGTGAAGGGAAAGGATCGCTAAAAAAATATATAAATGAAAAGGATACTCAGACTCACAGAGAGGGGGCATGAGTAATGAGGATTAATGGGTAATGTCATCAGCAGCCCACTGTGGGAGGTAATGTGAAAGGAAACACAAATGAATCCACTGTGATATCTTTGTTCCTACTATTTGGACCAAAGTCAGGAATACATGTTTGATGGGAATTAGTGTTGTAGAGTCACTCACTGTCTCTGTTTTTTTACTAGTGTGTGACAGTGGTTGTCCAATAGTTGAGGAAGTGGACCCAAGGGTCCTAATCCACCAGCTGCCACTGAAGTGCTCAGATCCCAACATTATCCCCACCCACATAAGTTCCAGTGGCCTCACCACCTGCAGAAAGGTTCACAGTAATGTTCAGTGGGCTTTGGTTGGCAGTGGTGGAGCAGAGCTGCTGCCTCTGCCACCCAGCAACAGATAAGAGGATGGAGACTATTGAGTCTCCTATACTGTGTTAAGCAGTAACCTGACCAGGTGCCAAATAAGGTGAAACGGTTTTAGTCTTCAATGAAACACTTCTTAATACATTTCACCCAAAAGGACTGAGACAGAAAAAGACAGAAAATGTTTCATGGTGGATAGAAGTTTAAAGCAGTGTGTGAAGCACTAACCTATTTCTCTATTGTCAAGAATCCAGGGACGAGAGTGAAATTCAGCCACAGTGGAGGCCTCATTTAGTATAACATTTCTCTAAAGCAGCGTTCAATGCTCAAAGTAAAACAAATTTTACACCACATGGTCCTGGAACCATTCAGTCAGTCAATTCTGCCGGGAATTATTGCACAGCCCTGGTCAGTGGCTCATTATACCCTGACTGCTTGAGTTGAGTGGCCAAATGGAAGTGAAGCTGTGACCGAATCAGGTTTCTAACTGTAAGAGTTCTAATCTGTTCAACCCTTGAAGGAGTGTGAAAGAATGTACTCCGTGGAGATCAAGGGGCAGAGTAGGGGCTCGGGTGTGAGAAATCTGATTGTCTGAAAGCTTCAAGCTTTGGTGTAGTTAGATTCTAACATTCAGTACACAGTACCATTCAGGGTGATCCAGTGTGATATCACACCAGGGGCCTTGTGTATAAATGTTTTTTTTTGCAATCATGTTCAAATGTATTCACATTGTAACGGATGTCGAAATGTGCGGTGCCTCAGAAATGATTGATCGACCTCGTTCTAATCGACCAGCCGCCAGGTTGCCACTGCGGTGTTCCTATCACAGCACCGCCCAACTCAATACCAGCTCACTACCCACAGGAAGGAAGGGTTAGGGCTCCTCTGAATGTATACTGGTCAACAGGTAAAAGCCATTTATTCTTAACAATTGTAGTGCTACAGTATGCCTTTAAATTTGAGTTGATGGAAAATCTACCCAACAATATCTACCGTGTAGAGATATCTTTGAATTACATTTCCATTAACGGGAAAACAGCAGGTGTTCAATAATAGACAATGAGAAAATTCCATTATATATATATATATATGTACGTTCATATGAGGAAAAAAGATCACAAGAGTGTCAATCTGAAGGCTGCTGACCTTGCTCATGAAAAATGCAAATGCATTGATTGAGATAATGGGTGTTTTATAAATGACTCTCTAAAGATATAACTATTACATCTGCAGAGACAAATGAAAAAGTTTCTATTGTTACATCTCAATGTCACTTAGACTAAAGAGCACAGTGGTTTCCAGATAGACATGGTCAAACGTCAGCCTTTAACCTATTAATTTTTCCATCGTCCTTGAGTTGGTCCTGTGTTGGGGCTGGAGGGGTGGGGCATGTTGAGAGAGGCAGGGGGATTGACCTGATCCCAACACAGCCGTACAACTATTTCTCAGCTACCTCAGACTATTGAGGTTATGTCTAAACCATGTGGGGACAGTGTCCAGGAGGGTAGACCCTGTGAGACCTCCATTTTACTCATCTATTATTGTTATGTTTTAATCAATTCAGGCCACTGGGATCTGATACACAGTTGAGTATTTACACCTATGAACAAAAAACTCATTTTTTTAAAGGATAATATATAACTTAACATAAGAAATTCCTCATGGGTTAACACTGTTTATTCAGTATCCACTTTCCTAGTTCCCATTTCCTTACTGATTGACGTCTGTAGTGGATTGCAAATCATTTGTCAACCATCTATCACAGACAGATCAGGGAAGCAGGAAAATAAACCCTTAGAGCTCCGATGCAGGTTGTCCAGGACTGACCCCTCTGTTGACCTAGTCTAACCTTGATGAATCCTACAACCGTCATGTGTCCAAGTTCTGTGCCCCATTCCTTCTATGTAGTTCACTTCACATCCATCCACATCCAGTCATCAGTCAATTTACTAATCTCTTTTTGTTTCCCAGCTTCTCTGGGAATTTTTTATCGCAGTGTCTTCATTTGTCTGTTGTTGATATATCTGTTTGTGTTTGTGTGTCCACCAGCAGGTGCGTCCACACAGGACTCTGATGCCATGGAGCCAGAGAAGCAGGTTGACGGCACAGTAAAAATGGCCGGAGTGATCGCCGGGATCCTCATGTTTATAATCATCCTGTTAGGTGTGGTCCTTACATTCAAACGCAGGTAGGTGAACCTTGCATCAGGGCAAAGTATTTTCAAATATATATTATATAAGAAGTACTTGAGCATCATTTTCATGGTGTTAGTATTATATACTTAAGATTATTAAAAAAATAACAGTGGGACCGCAGTTGTCAAACCTAATTTGTCCTGAAAGTCCGTTTGTAAACTGAAAAATCACAAACTCTCAAAACAACAAACAAAGGAAGCAATCGTTTTTCCATTTACAAAATGGAAAGCATTGCTTTATTGTTTCTTATTTTTTACTAATTGACGACTTTGCTAAGCCTAATCATCATTTTTTTCTTTACTTCCATTGGTGTTCTCACTACGTTTCCTTTTACATTGCGGCGTCCATTGGCTTTTTTAGGTCCCACAGGGATTCATGGAATAAAAACAGATAAATTTAAAATCAGTTGGCATCTATCTCCCCAACGAAACCTTGTCAAGGCTGACGGCATACGCTCAGCCACTCAGTGAACACTTGACTTTCCGATTGTTGGGTTGCTTGGCGACCAAGGTACGGTAAACATTTTATTTGTGACAAGGAGTGCTCAAAAAGGAATGTGTTTGACAACCGAGGTTCCATTTTTAGCATTTTTGAGGAATTTATCTTTTTGCAAATGTAATATTTTAATATTCAGCAAAAACTTAAATAAGCATTTCAATGACATTATCAGACACAAATGAGCAACACTGGTTAGACTGACCAATGGAACTCATGCATTATGTGTATTAACTGTAGGCAGCCTTTTTTTGGCTCGCTGTATGTGTACACTGACCGCCATCACCAACTTTCCTTGCTTTTACTTTCTCATAAAACTTCCTAAATACACCCTAAAATCACATTTCAATCCAATTCATCAAAGTGCATTTATTTCACAATTCTTTTTTTTGTTTGGAAAGCCTTTTTTAGTGACTGGTTCTTGAAACAAAAATGTTTACGTTTTTTTCCTGATGTGTAGCTAAAATACATATCTGACATCGGTGAAGCAGGGGGCTGGTCGATGGGCTGCCCCATTTAACCTCGGGTCAAGTCAATATGCTAACTACATGCTAATGAGGCTAACAGGGCATAATGTGCATAAACGGGTCAATCGGAGGGCAAGAACCTCTACAGTAGATAAAAAGATGGTGCATCACTGGCGGTAAGAAGGTGGGAAATGGTAACGCTTGTAGATATGACCCGGCTACAGAGGGGGCATTAGTGTGGGTCAAGGTGATACAGCTTCATATGTTAATAGATTCAGGGAAGAGAAGCAGAGTGTGGACATGCCATGTAGGAGTGATGCAAAAAAAAAAAAAGATCCAGGACCAGGTTCTGGAAGACTGGTAAGAACATTATTGTTAAGGGACCAGGGATTCATCAATTCTTTGATGGTTGAGTTTGTTAAGTTTGCATGTTCTATATTATGTGTCTGGGGGGTGTTCTCAAAAATATATTATACTATATATATATGTGTGTGTGTGTGTGTGTGTGTGTATATATATATGTATATCAGGCTTTGGTGCAGATGTTTGTGTGACTGGTTGTGGACTGGAAAACCACATAGTCATCAAGTCACACAGGATTGGCTGGGTGTAGGAATTGACCCTTAAGAAAAAATAATCTTATTTTCATTAATATACATAAATATATTCTCCAACATAAAGCCAGTTGAAGGACAGTTTGTACTGCACACTGCAGTTTGTACATTAGGATAAATCACGTGTCAAGGATTTGGTCCGACAAGTCCGTGGTGTGGCCCACAGGAGCTTAAATACTCCTGATGCTCAATTGCTGGAAATGGAGGCCCATTTCAGGGATTTGATCCAATCGTAAGTGTCAAAATGAAATTAAAGTTTGTTGATATCAAGATCACTAACAAAGGCATAAAACATAGAGTTATGTTCAGTCTGCAATTTGTATTCAAACACAATCTTTTTCCAGACTGTATTTCCTGAGGCTTTGAAAATACAGGCCATGGTTTGCTTGTGTGTGTGTGTATAAAGGCAGAGAAATAATTTTCTGAGGAGCCAGTGAAGACAGAAGACAAACCAAGTATTAATAAATGCAGTGCAGACAAATGGACTCTGACAGCCAGCGGTCGGCCATATCACACACCGTTTCTCACATCATCTATCATTTATGTCCTATGCTTCAGTCGGCCGTCTGAGTGCAGGAATGGCTGCTTCTCTTCAAACCTTAAGTGTTTTACACGCCCGCCTCAGACCATTAATTATTCTGCAACTAAACTTTATTGGGAAGTGATCACACACAGACGTCCAATTAATCATTCACAATGCTGTTATACGTGTTCCAAATGGCATGCACTGTTGTAAGGAGAAGCCAGAGCATGTTTCTGGTCAGGTTTCACAAAGTGAATATTGTTGGACTACGGCCAGACTTAATGGGGATTTGATGTTTGTGCAGACAGGTGGCACTGAGGGCTCCAAAGACAAGTGAGGAAAAAGGCTTCTTATGTAAAGGTTTAGAGCAGAGCCAATGAAAAATGAATATTTTCAAAGATCCCAAACACTCACTTCCCTTCTCTTTTGAGTTCCAAAGTCAACAAGGAACACATTTAAATGCCTGATGCCAGCCAACCTTTCTGTAAACCTTCCTGAAAAGATCCAACCTTTTTTTGTTGTTTGTTTGTTTTGGGTGGGCACTGCAGGTAATTGAGCTTCCAGTTTGGTGTCGGCAGAATGAACAATGTGGTTGACGCTTACAAAGTTAAATGAATAAGGGGGTGAACATTATGTCTTTTGACATAACGTCAGCTCATTTGCTCACAAAACTTCAGATGGTGCACCTGACAATTTGACATTCTTTTTAAAAAGTTAGTATGAATATAAAAATTGGTGTATTGCTGTGCATTGCTTGTTATTTTGTGTCATTTCTTCAGCTTGTAGTGTATATTATTAATTATTAAAACTGGTGTTAGCCGTTTGTTGCATTTTTTCTGTGGTTTCCTTGACATCAGCAGAGAAGAAACAACAATTCAATCGTACAAAGAAATAACAGTACAAATGAAACAAAAATCCTGTTTCTCAAGTCTCACTCCCTTGTATGTCTCTCTCTTTTTATATCTTGCTGTTTCCTGTCTTTGGCTTCACCCCTTCCTGCCCCACCCTCTACCTGCCCCGCCCTTGCTACGATAGAGAGATTCACACATGGAGAACTCTGAGTGTGGGGTATTGTATGTTTACTTCTAGACAACATGGTGTCTATGTCGTCCCTGGCTGTGATTCCCATCTGCACATGTGTGGAGTTTTCAAAATGCATCTCATACCCGCATGCCTGGAAAATCAATTAGTAAAATACAAGTTGAAAAAAGGCTGGTTTCGTAGAAAATCCATTCCAGTCATTGGTTGGTTTCCTGAATGATGAACTTCTGCTCCAACGATTGGCTTGTTTGACAGAGTTTAACTTCAAATAGTTCCAACTCCTCTGACTTGTCAAAGATGACATGTCAAAACCAAGGAAGTTAATATTGCAGAGCCTGTTGAAAACATTAAATGTTCAAGTGACGTCAATCAAAAAAAAAAAGACATTATATCAAAGCAACGATAAACTACTTTACGTCTGAATTTATGTCGTAAATTAAATGTAATCAGTCCATTTGTTATAGTTTCCCAGGAGCGCTCATCATGAGATGCATTTGGTGAATTTCCAAACTGTTTGTTTGCTCATTCCTTCATGCCATCAGTGCTCAGTGACTATTTTTTCCACATAAATCAGTTGATGTTTTTAAAGCACATTCACCAAGCATGAACTTCACATCACATCAGTGTGGTGAGAAATGTTTGGCATTTGACTTGTTCCAACTTGGATGTACCGCCAGTTGAAATATTGTCTGGATGAACATTTGCAGTGCAGAACTGTTTCCTCAAAACACATATAAGAAGGAATAAAGCCGTGACCTGCTTTGGCAGAATGTCACAGTGACAACACCTTAATGAAACGAGTATTTTCAGCAGGCAGAATCTACTGAGCTCCAACCTTCCTTTTTAGAAACAGGATAAGTGATTCATCGGAGGTTGGCTTCCTAAAAGGCAGGTTAGAAGTGACACATTTGGCTACAGCGCGACGGTTGGAGGTTGTCTAACTAAATTAAACGTTCAGCCTCACAAATATCTCCACCCACGCTGATCTGCGCTAATACATAAATCTCTGTGTGCCGGTTCAAGGTAGTCCTCGGTAATAATATTGAAAAAACCCCAGAACTCTTTGGAATACTAATTCCAAACTTTAAATAGCTTCACATTAAGAAATAATGTTAGAAAGGTTACAACGTTCTCTTTTAAGTCAATCTGAGAGTACTGAAGTGCATTCCATAACTCTTCTTTTTGGAGAGCAAAACATCAACACACACCCTCTCATTATGACTGCAGTCACAAACCAAGACAATCCTCAGGACAGCAATGCAAAGGTGTTCAGTTTACAGTAGAATGATGGCAGGAGCGGGGGAGTCCACTCACTGTTATCTTTGATTGGTTAATATGGAGGTAGTGGTTTAGTGGCTAATGAAGCAGTCCTGGGTCTGAGGGGTTCTGGGTTCAAATCCACCAACTGCCGAGTTACCACTGAAGTGCATTGAGTATGGAACCCCCTGCACACACTGCTCTCCACTGAGCTGCTCACTGTTCACTTTGGTGATGGGTTGAATGCGAAGGCAGAATTCTGCAGCGCGCATGATGTGCTGTGTTACAATGACAAGTGTTCCTTTCCTTTCAATATGTTATTGGTAGATATCAATACAAACCCTGGCAGTTTACCTTGATCTCAACTTTAACAAACCAAAGAAAAAACATAACCCAGACCCTAACCCTGAGTCTGATCTGCCTTGTATTCTGACTACAAACCAACTCTTGAAGTTGAATTACTCTTCAACCCAGTGGTGCAGAAGTAGAAGTAGTCCCAGAACAAAGTAATGCTTTACCAAAGAAGTTTCTCCTTATTCAGAGTAAACAAGAACACACACACGCACACACACACACTCCGAATACCATTTTTTGTTTACCCATGTCTCTCTCTTCATTCAAAAGACTGAATACTGTAAATACCTTAATGTACAACTAAACCCATGGAGAAAAAAGTTTCTTCAAAGGCACCTGTGACTTTACTCCATCATGTAGAGGTCACGTCACATCTTCAACATAATTAGTATTGAGCGTCTGATGATTATGAAAGTGAATATCCCTGTGTTCAATATACCACACAGAATGATAACATCTGCTCAGGTTTATATATAGCTGAATAATTAGTGAACCACACTCACAATGCAGGTATAAACATGGTACTGTTCTTCTAATAGTCATAATTCATTTAAGGTTATAGGGTTGGTTTAATGTCACAGTAAAATAAACCTCATAAAATCTTAACACAATATAGAACCATGTCTTTGTTCTCACATCTGCCCACACACACTTATGAATATTTATAGTGTTGACTTCCACAACTCTTAGAATTATCAAGGCTAAGACTTAATTCCATTAAGGCAGAAAGTTGCCACTGATAGTATAGTGGCATTCATTTGTGCATTAGCCTAAAGGAAATCCCATGGGGTCCATAGCACGCAAACACAATTCCAACTGGGGACAAACAGTGCTGTCTACAATGGAACTTCCTCATCAGCCCATGTCCCCTGAGCAAACGGTGTCCAGATTTACAATAAATAAATGAATCACCTAGGGTTAACCCTGGGTCATAAAGTCCTCAGACCGTTTTCTTGATGCTCAAGTTTCTATGGTGGATACTGGTCTATGTGTCCTATCAACTTTTAGTCCAGTACTTTGGTCCAAAATGTCCTGTCCAAACGACTGAAGGATTAATATGAGCTGGTGCCAAAAGTCATCCCTAAAGAAATCTACAGTAAAGGAATTCTCTGATGTAAACACCACAGTAGAGGGGAGGGATCTGGGAAAAGAAAATGCCTTTTCCTTACGACAGCCTCAATTCCACAATGGATAGATGAATTCCACAACTCATTTGAGCATCCAAAACTTTGTGAATTATATTCCATGACATTTCTTTTAGATCACACAAGTGCACCATCATCGGGTGAGGTGTCCCATGTCAAATGATGTGGCCCACCAGTCAAGGTGTTTTCCTGCTTTAACCAGTAGTGTGGCAGACAACAAATCAGACTATAAAAAAATGTTGAAAAATAAACTCAGGAAACTTTGCTGAAGAATCTACAAGAATTTATATATGTATAAAATTCCTAGTGCAGTGTTAATATTTATGAGCGGCTTTAATGGTTGGCCAGACTCTCAGCACACTGCACTTTATTAATGTCATAAGGACAATGTCAACATGACTCTTAGAGAGGGCTCTGGACGCTAGTCCACGTGAGAGTGTGTGTGTGTGTGTGTGTGTGAGAGAGAGAGAGAGAGAGAGAGCGTTAGAGGGAAGGTGGGAGGGATTGTGTTTCAGGGTCGGTGAAAGAAAGAGCCGCAGTTTAATGTTTTTCGTGATCAATAGAGTATTTGACAATATGGAAATCAATCCGGTCCCTAGCTAGTCTTTTTCACCTCCTGCCTACCATGGGCAACAGCCTTCCCTGTTCACAGCTTCTGGCACATAGTTGAGCATTTGGGCTCATCTGTAAGATCTGTGTTGGTTTTTGTTTGTTTGTTTGTTTTAACGTTAAACATTTTGATCAGTAACAGTCCAACACTGAGCCTTGGTATGAAACAGAGTTATACCTATGTTTTGGTTTGATTCCATGGCAGTTGAATATTTGATCTACTGTTTTCACTGGCATCAACAATAACACTAACCAACCCTCTGACTTTCTTCTCTTCCACCTTCCTCTACTTCCTGCTTATTCTCATCCTTTCATTTCTCTTGCCTGTTTCCTTGAAACTTTTGTTGGTGATGGGGCGTCACGATGTGCACAATTCAGATTGATTTGCCATAGCGCTAAGTCCTGCCCCCATGGTTAAAACACTGGCAGAGGGACTTATAGAGGATGAGGATCAAATCTTTGTTCTGTTTTTCAAATCGTCTAACGATGAACTAACCAACTGTGTTTGTCCTTCTTCTGGGTTTTGCTCTGTTGCTACCATCGGCCTCACCTCATCATGCTTCAGAAGACATGCTTATTCCTACTCTTATTACCTGTAAGTAGAGATTCTGTACCAGGAGTGAATTTTTACACGTTTTCATCACTACTGTCACAGTCCTGTTTTATTCCCACCTACTCTCCTACGAGACACGGCTGCAGAAACTCTGAATATGGACAGAAAATCCTAAGGGAAATTTTCTGATTATTATTTTTTTTTTTTACTTTTTGATTTAGACTAACTTAAAACATGTTCAGAGAAGGAGGACATTGACGACTCTGGTCAAAGTATTAATGCTGAAATATCAAATTATTTTTGTATTTAGGAGTTTTGACATGCGTTACTTTTTTTCGTTTCTTTTCAGATGCATTTGTTTAAACAGTAGAGAAAAAACCTTGAGAAAAACAGTATGTGCTCTCCCTACCCTGTTTCTCCTAAAGGTCCCTCAGTGCTTCGGAAAGTAAAAGAAATAAACTGAAAAACCACTGGAAGCTCCGTTTATAAGGAGGACGTAAACACAGTATTGTTCATGCACAGGTCCTCAAGGTGGTTGGCCTCTCAGCATCTCCGTGTGTCTTTTTGCCACTAGTTCACTTTTATGATAAAGTTTGTGCTCTCTGTTTAGCCCTGATTCATAGGTTCAACCTGATTGTTTTTTTTTATTTTATGTTTAATCGTGATTTAACGCCATACTATGGAGTTATCAGTTTTTATTCTTCTTTACAATACCATGTGCCTTTTTGCCATGATTGGCTTTCGAAATCCATCCATCTCAGACAATATGAACTATTCTGTCTGTCTTCTTGGTCTTGACTTATAACAATAACCTCCAGAGAGTCTTGATTTATGGAACTGTATTCACTGATATAAACTAACAAGTCGATGCTCTCTCAGTGTACACACACACACACAGCTTTGCCTAGAAAATGCTGCTTTTGTAAATTCATTTGTAAGTAGACATAAGTACCGCCCCCTTCTTATTTGAAAACAAAACTAGTATCTTCCCCTGCTTCCAGGCAGCATGGTCACTTCCGTGTTTTTGTTCCAACCATACATTTTCATTGCTGTTGTGTCTTTTGACTGTGTAGGAAATGGTGATTCAGTCTAGGTTGGGGTGATAAAGGTGGGAAGGGGTTCTAAAGAGAAAATATACATGAATAATATATAAAAAGATCTTGCCAACCTTTTGCAGATCTGTTCTTCTTGGACCACATTAATTGTGAAAGGAGAAAACATACTGTACACTGCTTGAAAACCTGTCTTGTCATCAAATGTGCCTAGTGTGGAGTGTGTGCAAACAAACAAGGTTTGCCTGATGTTTCAGGCTCACCTACAACTGCCTTCAGAGGCCACATCCAGCTGTCTTCAAAGAATTTGCTCCAAACCTACAGAAAATTGCAAATTGAGCAAAACCGTCATTAAACAGCAACATTTCTGCCCAAACAGCTGCCCTGGGGCTCATTGACCCACACACATGGCTCCTTTTGACTCAGTCTAACACAGTTACAAATGACATTGGCTTACTGACTGTGACTGGTAGTGTCTTTATTTATATTTGGCTTAAGGAGAAGAGTGTAAATGTAAGAAATGAACAGTAGGTGGAATTATTAGGTGTATTTGAGTCAATTGCTGGATTATTTATCCTGCTTTATTTCCAATTCCAATTAATGGCCTTTATAACGTGGATCAAATCTAACACTAAACAAAGTATGAGGTCCAAAATCCAGTAGTTATTTCAAACATTACTGCACCAATATGGCGTGAATGTTGCAGGAGCTACTGTTGGTCGTTGCACCATTAAGTTATAGCCATGTTGTTTTAGTGATAAAAGTCCTTCATCACTGAAACTGTTGCGGCTTCGGTTGCATCCTCCTGCAGTCCTCTGACTGACTGACTGACTGACTGACTGCAACTCCACTGGACTCCACAGGACTGGCTGAGGTCTCTCCAAGCACAGCACAGGGGATTTCCTCAACCACTCAACAAGTAACACAAATAATGCGTCCCCTTTTGTATTTATATCACACCTTGAGGCACTTCCGCTGAACTTACAAGGCGACTGCTAAACAAATGGCACTCCCACCGCAACTCAATTTGCGCAGGTTTAGAGTTTGACACCTTTCAACAATTTTGTTTCACCAACCTTTTGAAATAGACATAAACAATTTTATAAGTAAGTCATATCATCATTTCAAGCATAAGTTTCTAAAACAAACAGCTGCCTTCATCCTTGAAATGCTATTTGTGAGAAATGAAATCAGTGCAGCAGAAATCTGGGTGGATGGCAAAACAACTTTTCCACCCCACTCTGTGCTCATTGGTCATTATCGACACATGAAACAGTCTGTAATTAATGTGGCCGGGGTATAAGTGGTCCATGATTTCCTCTGCAGACAGCACTCAGCTGGAGTTCCTTCTGTGCTAAATGAACCGCCCAGTCTACATTCATTAACAGGATGATTATGTCATGTTCATTGCCTTTAACAGTATCCAGGGAACATGACACTCAGGGACTCTATTATTAGGATGAATACCTGCTAGAGAGGTGGTGGTGGTATTTGTCAAGTCACAGGTGTTTGTGCGAGTGTGTTACTCTTCATTTGCTTCTCTATCTTAATTTCTCCCCATCGACCTTCATCGTTCATTTTTGTTCTCTCTCTCTCTCTCTCTCCCTCTACTTGATATCATCTCCCATCCCATTCCCGGTCTTTTCTTCACTCCCCATTCCTCCTCTTCTTCTACCCACTTTCTGTCAATGTGCAGTCAGGTAGCCAGAAATAAGCTGCTATGAGCTCCAATCATGCTGGAGGTTTCAAGGCTCCATCACCTATAAATTATTGTTGAGTGAAGTGGAGTTGAATCTGGGGTTGATGGGAAAAAAAGTGAGAAAAACCTCCTTTGGGCTTTTTTCGGTTGCATTCTTCTGTATTTTGTAAGTTTAAAACCCTGAGTTTATCGGTGAGGCCAAATAATTGTTTAATAGTTTTAGGTAACATGAAAAACATATATAGCGTTATTCAGTTATCTTTTTTATTTACTTATTTTTCTCAGAAATTGTGGATATACTGTTGATAATGCAAGAGGAGGTGTTGTGTACAAGATAACTGCACCAATATCCATGCAGGGTCTGCCCTAAAGTGAACCCTGCTATTGTTTTATCTTGCACTGATGTCTCAAAAACACACAATCCTAACTGAATAACGAAGAAGTTGTAGCGTTCTAGTAGGAAACTAGTAACTTGGAAAGCTTCTCCAGGGCACAAGATTTAGTTTTTTTTGTGAGCGAGCGGTGGTACGGTTCCACTCGTGATCGTCCAATCGAGTAGGTGACAGATGACAACAGTCCGGCAACTTGGCTGCTTCCATGGTTTAACTCCAAGTTACCATTAGAAAAAGTTTTTCAAAAATGTCTTCTACAATGTGAGAATAGAGTCCGAACAGTGCTTCATACGTGCGTTGGATTGTGTTAAAACAACGAGTTATGACAAACTAACACAGCTTACACTCAAATAGCAATAGAGATTGTAATACGGCATTTATGACATGGAAATGATTAGTTGGTCATTTACTGTTACTGGAAACAAACTATTTCTTCTATTTGTCCTAAGAAACATCTAAACATGTAGTTCTGGTGAATATCCCTCAACCCCATTATGTTAATATCAATTCATATATTTTTGTCCAGATTTTTAACTACAGAAAACACTTTTTAGGTCTTAAGAAATCCTCCAGAGGAATAAAAAGTTAAATTACACCCTTTTACAGAACATTCAACTAGAGAGATGACTCTTTCAAAAGATTAAATACAGATAATTTCAAAATAAATTGTAATCAAAACAGTTCTCAATGGCAGTTTGAATAGAAAATCTGATGATCACTGGTTGATGCGTCCAAATCTGAGTGTATGTGTGAATGGGAGAGACATGAAGAGAAGGACAAGTGAGTGCTTCACTTCACACACATTCACCCGTTCTGTTCACAACAGTAGCAAATAATCCATAGTGAGGTGTTGAATACAACTTACGCTAAGTCACTAGAGATGGGTTCATTTTTCCAACTGCCTAGTGATAAATGTTCTGCAAGCTCTGGTCAAAGTGACGGTGGAGGTCCGACTGATATGTAATGGCCTGCTTTGGTGGCTGCCATCTGCTGTCTCTGTGGACCTGGAACTAAGCGCTACAGCTCTTTGGAGCCAAAGCAAAATGGCCAGCAGATGGTAGTTGTGACTTGTGAAGAGTAAATGGAAGCAAACAAATCATACCGCTACAACACTCCAGGGACAACTTGTCACCAGCTGAGACCAGCACACATTCCATTAAAGGCTGTGTAGACACCTCCACACTCCTGAGTCTAACCTTCAGCCTACTGAACATTATCTTCTACAACCTCACTTCCTTTCACACGGGGTTGGGAAAATAGCTGTGGGCTAAATTTTGTAAAGGGACATTTCTCTTCTTCTATCATAATACGCACAAGAGGATCACACATAAAAAGCATGAGGAATAACAGAATCTCAATAAATCAATGATTATAACATCAAACTAAACACTCTGGAACAGTAGGTGGCGATATACCCTTGAAATAATGTCAGGTTGCAAGCCCCAGTGACACATGAAAACAGTGTTTGTATCGAGTACGGAACTTTTCCCAGTTTATTCATTTCTTCTGTCTTTGAAAAACAACCACTTTATTCATATTAGTATAAAACACTGGCTGAAGTGTTTGAATTTATTCTCCAATAAACAACATGTTCACAGCATGGTGAAAAAAAATAAAAAATACTCCATCCATTACTCCTCGGTGTGTCTTCTGCATCCCCTGGTTGTGGTAAATATCTTACTGTACTAAGTAACTTTAAAGTTTTTCAGTGTCCGTGTTCACACGTTTGTGTGTCTCCATTGAAACCACTGCAGGAAGCTGGCAAAGAAGCACAAGGAGACCGCCAGCAGCTCCACCCAGCAGAGGGAGATGGGTCCGGTCACCACAGCTGATAAGAGCACGGCCAAGGTCAGCACCCTGCACAAAGATGACCCCTTCTCCACCTCCAGTCAGGACCTGAATGGATTCAGTAAGTCAAAAATCTATCAGCTGTGACCTCCATCATTCTGAAGGTTAATGTGAAAACATTTCTTTCTCAGTCCAGAAAAAATATCAATTCTCTTTTCATTTAACTCCCTTTACTACGTGAAAATGCTTGTTCTGCGTATCATTAATCATTTGTCAGATCCTCTTATTAAAATGGTGGACATCTCATTTAAGGATAAAACCATCTGCCCCAAACTCTCAGCATCAGCAGGTTTACGGAACTGTTTCACTAACCTCAACCATCTCACATTGTGCTGCTCTAATCATTTTTTACCTCCTTGCCTTTATTTTCTTAATGCAGGGCTGCCGGAATGTTCTCTGCATTGGTGTGTGTTTTAACTTTAATCTTAGAAAAGTCACCCTGCCACCATGTGCCTACACGGGTTGAAAATTCCCTATCATTTTGAAATGAGGTGTGTGTGTGTGTGTGTGTGTCCAGGGTAATTAAACAGGGTCTCTCAGAAGGGCATTTTTCTTGTGAAAATGTCAGCCTGGCCTTTTGGGAGTGCTGTTGGCTGCTGAAAGCCAGGGGTGCTGCAGAGAGGGACTAAGTAGCGAGCTAATGTCGGCTGTAATTGCCTGCACTCTCCTCCTAACTGTCCACTCTGCTATTCTGACGTACAATAATGTTTTTGCCTTGGAAGCACTTAGAACAGATCTCTTTTCTGAACCCTGACTGGTCAATAAAGCCTGTATCATTGAAAAGAAAATGTCAAAAATGTCTTTGCCTCCATTGGATGTGGCCACCAACTCGTTGGACGTTTGAATAAAACTTCCATAGAATGTTCCACTGGGAGCATAGGCGTAGCTACAGGTGGGCCCGGCTCCGCCCACTTGTCAGTCAGGCCAATGAGAGGGCTGATCAAACTTGGCTATAACACTTTGGGGTTGGCCCACCCTAATTTGTTCAGGGCCCACCCATTATATGGGTTCTGGCTACGCCCCTGACTGGGAGCTTTGACTTTGAAAGTTACGATGAACAACATAAAGTTTTTTGCATGTTTCTATGTGTCACAGCAGTGGGTTAGTGGTGAAGGAACTGGACTTGGGTCAGGAGGGTTCCAGGTTCTAATCCGCCAGCTGCCAAATTACCACTGAGACACAGATTGGTTGTGAGCAGTGGATGGCACTTTCACTTTCCGTCCTTCCTCCTAAGGTCACTGCTGGAGCCTGACCGTGGCCTTCAAAGTGGCCCTACTTTGAAGGCCACGGTCCTTCAAAGTAGGGCTGGGCTAGGCTGAAGTGATCTTTAACGCTATTGGGTTACTTACTGCCACCTATTGATGTGGGTTTCAATCAGACAGAATCCCTGCTGTTGTTCTCTTTTCCCTTGGGCTTGTCCCTTTTTTCAGGGGTTACCACAGTAAGTCAACAATTTCCATCTCACCCTGCCCTCTGTTTCCTCAACTCTAAAAACATATGACTTTGAACAGGTTCTTTATAAATAAGCTGGCAAAGTAATCAATAGTTACAGCCGGAATAAGAAAGAGACATCGTAGTGTGTACTTGTTTACTTCCACCTGTACCATCACATGACATACATAATACAGCAGAGGGCATAAACACACTCACGCCATTGGAGATCCATTCTCTCGTTTCTAATGAGAGGCAGGAAAATGCTGACACAGACTGGTTGAGCGTTGATGTTTGTGTGGATCGGCCTCACAGCAGATCAAATAACCTTTTGTGTTATTGCATTCTCATCCAGTCACAGGTAGTTGTCACAGAACAATGCTGTCAAAGCACATTTCTCTGGGTATGCGTCTGCACTCCTGGCTGTATTAGCGTTGAGCCTCTTCTTTCACTCCATTAACATAGAGATCTGATGAGAGGGATTTGATCAAATATTTCGTTGTCAGGAACATTAGAGCCAGGGAGATGACAATAGGGTGCGACAAGGATGAATTGTCTGCTGTGGTGTGACATGAGAACATTATTGGATAAAACAGACAAATGCGAATAAAGAACAACTAGTTGTGGGGGGACCTACAAAGCCACGGTTCCTGTCACCATCATTATTCAAGCAACGTGGGAGCAGACAGTCAATTAGTGTGTCTCAAAGAAACAAGACAAAACCCTTTCATTTAAGTCCTTCTTCTTCTTCTTCTTCTTCTTCTTCTTCTGGGGCACTGGTGGCCCAGTAGTTAGGAACCAGACCTGAGTCTGGAGGGTTTCTGGTTTGAGTCCACCAGCTGCCCTACCTCTGAGGTGCACTGAGCATGGCACTGTCTATCAAAGCTGTCAACTGTTCACTTTGGCAATAGGTTAAATGCAGATGTCACGTTTGTAATGTGTTGTGTCACTATTTCATGATGACAATAAGTTTGCTGACCTTCCGTCCCTCCTTTTTTCCTTCTTTCCTTCCTTCCATCTTGCTGCTGCTGAGGAAAAATCAATTCCAATTCCATTCAGCCACTCATTCATTCATTCATTCACTTATCTGCCAGCCGTCCTTTTGATTGTGAGCTCATGGGGAGTTATTTGGGTCAGAACCATGCTATGATCAGAGCCATTCAGTGTCAACCTGGCAGCTGTAGGATTTGGACCTGAAGCCCTGCAGACC
This sequence comes from Paraplagusia blochii, assembly GCA_016785265.1. Lineage (NCBI taxonomy): Eukaryota > Metazoa > Chordata > Actinopteri > Pleuronectiformes > Cynoglossidae > Paraplagusia > Paraplagusia blochii. Next base: position 470,593 of record JAFBJS010009875.1, on the reverse strand, counting down.
TGTCTTGACATCAATGGCATCCATTTGATTTAGGTTTTGCAATCAGATCATTTCAATCTGAGCTTTTTGCAGAGGTTGATAACATCTGGTTGATATTGTTGATTATTCTTCAATTTGACCAACTCAGGTTCAAGATATCTTTAATTCAGATCAATTGACTGAAATGATCAATCGGAGAAATCTCTTAATGGAATAAACATAATGCTGTAGATAGATTCAAACCAAAGTATTTAAAGTCGCAATAGTAGTAAATAGTACATATCTGTTATCAAGTTTTAGATATTGTCTACTTGACAATTACCACTATTCAGACACCTTCACCCTGTAGCATAAAAAAACAGCTGCAGCTGCCGTTATTGCTGAGTAAAAAAAGGTGTGATGACTCACAGTAACTCTCCAAGTGGATTAAAACACCGAGATGTAAACAAACACATTCGCTGGGCCAATAGCTGCAGGTCCTGTAGATTGATGTGCGTGGGCTTGCTGCGATATAAGTCCTGGATTATTTAACAGTTTTAGCCATCATGTAATGTATCACCGTCAGCCAGTTAGAAATCACTCCAGGTCTTATCTATGTGTGTGTGTGTGTGTGTGTGTGTGTGTGTGTCTGTTTTGCCAGTGTCCATCATATATATCATTTATTTATAGACTTCCAGCTGCCCGTATGTGTCTGAGTGAGATACAGTGCACTGTATTTAAGGGCAACACATATTCATCACCTACACACCATCGCTCACTGTTGTGGATTCACATTCAAAGGCTCTACTGATATAAACCAAGGAGCTGTACAAAAATCATCTCTCCTCGTCTTGGAAATGACAATCCTACTCAGATATAGTCTTCCATAGTGGGGAAGAAATACTATAGATATTGGTTTAGTATACCAGGAACATTATATCCCTTTGGGAATCAAACTAGTCACCTAGCTGCTGTCCTGTGTAAAAGTACAAACCTCCAATGATCTGGGGTCACGGTTAGGGTTCAGCTTTAGAAAAGGGAAACTTGGCAAAGACTTTCATCATCGAACAACGCAGCCAAACCCCAACACTTCAGATGATTCAGGCAAGATCCAAATGTCTGAAGGTGCCAACATGTGCGGTCTGGACGTCATTCATCCGGTAAAGTCCCCTGGGTTGCTGTTTGCAAAATGTCGCAGGAGGTGCATCTGCAGAGACTTTCTTTAAGTTGGGATCCTGCCCAATTAAAGCCAGCCACTAGGGAGCGCAAGCCAGTGTTTTGTTAGTGCTGATCACAAACTAGGATAAATGGCGAGGGTTGTGTCAGGAAAGCCATCCCGTTGTGAAACGTTGGCCAAATCAATGATCACTTCAACAAATGAATTTCCACAGTGGATCAGTCGGGGGCGCTTTAACAACATTGACCTACAGGTTACTGTTGGAAATTTGACCACAAAGACAGAGCAGAGGGAGATTGTTTGAGGGGTATTTGTGCTGTTGTCCTTTCTTCTTCTGCTCATTCTTTTTTCCAAATGTCCATCTCTACACAGCCTCGCCCTCCTCCTGCTCCTTCTCCGTGCAGGGCAGTAAAACACTGCAGAGTAAATCCCTGTTGAACTCCTACTACTCAGGTACTACAGTGACACACATCCGCTGTCTATTATCTTCTCATTATGTTCCTAAACAAGCTCATTAGAATTAATTAAACTAACTAAACTGAATGAAAAACTGTACCTCATGGGTTCTGTGTTGTTGATTTTATATGCAGTGTCAAAAGAACCGGTTCCAGCCACGGCTTCGTTAGGTGAGTACAACATTACACTTACATTATTGTATAATGTTCACTGTTTGTTTTACTTTTTAACACAAGAAACACATTAGTGTTTCTCCAGCAACTACACAACACAAGAAATCCCAAAGACTTTTGCACAAATCTCCAGATAAGGTACAATTATGGATATGTTATTTCTTAGGGTCTTAAATCACACACACTTTGCATGTTAGGCAAATGGGATAATCACTACACTACAGAACCACCATCTCCTCGCTTGATGTCTTGTTGGTGACAAAACATATATATTTGTTCCAGACAGTTAATAACCAGCACTAGAGATCAAACCCAGACAGACAGACAGACAGAACTTTATTAATTCCTCAGGAGCATCTTTAAGATAATTATTTATATATAATAGTTTTTTTTTTTTTTCCAATGTAAATAGTGAAGAAAAAGTCTGAATTTCGAAAGAAAAAGTCACTTTTTCTCTCATTGTATTATTTGTGTTAGAAGACTCCGCACAAGATTTAGAAGAAGAAACAGTTGTTTACGTTTCCCTCTGTTATTTGCTGACGTGCACGTCATGGAATGATGGAACCAAATACAAAAAGGCTCAAGTGATTTGGGCAGTGACTTTCAGTCTTGCAGTCAAATATTTTACTGAGTGAAGTCAGTGTCATGTGGACCCATGTGTTCTCCGTACACTTAGACAGACAGAGCGGAGATGTTGAGAATTGGAGCCCAAACTAGACGGTCTGAGGAACATGTGACAGCATGTTGAAGAACTCCAGTTACTCAATCAATCAATCACATTGTATTTATAAGGCTCACATTTACAAAACACAGTTTGTAACCTGGGTAGGGAAGAACTACCGAAACAGAACCCTTTTATCAGTTTCTGTACTCTCCTGGTTTTTGTACTCAACATGGACTTTACATAGAAACTCTTTAGAAGAGAGCAGATGTTATTGGCTGTAGCTCCTTGCAACCTGATGACACAGAATGCTATTTTTAGTAAAACAGACGTCTTGTAGCAACTCCCAGATCAATGCTTGAATAAAGGGAACAATCAGATTACACAAATTTCCAATAAGTCACAGACAGTCTCTGACACCCCTTAATCCATCCAATCAGGGGAGACCACCACTGTGAACTATGAATCCCATGTACAAGGAGGGATGTTTTTTTTTTTTCCTTTTTTCTACAAAAGTCAATTCTTTGCGCCTGACAGTGATATATGTTAAAGTCTTGCACCACACTGTTCTGTGTCACTTCACAACAGCGAGTGTCAGCTTTCTGTGCTCTCAGGCCAAGGACAGCCCATCAATGCTGTGAGCAGGGAAGTCATGTTACAGCCCGGCATCCAGATGCTTTTTGTGGTAACTTAGCTCCAATCAATGTCACAAGAATCATTTTCAAAGAAACGACAAAACAATGTTTCCGTTTCAAATTTAAAACATAAAACTACAGTGAAGCCTATGACGGCAAGGCTGTGAACTCTTGTTGTTAAATAAAAGGGTTGACACTCTGGTTTATTTCTTTCTCAGAACTTTGTACTCCCAAGTGGCTCTTCATTTAATTCTCTCTTTGAGCAACGTGTAGACAGACAGGATGCTTTAGGTGAAGAACAAAAACAATGTACAGAGACGTGAACCTTACAATAAAAATTTATGTGTAGAGAAGAAAATACAGAGAAGACGTTTTTTTAGGTACCTTAACCAACGCACAGCCACAGCTGAAGTGGGAGACAGTACGGCCCAGAGCCAGAGCGTATCCCCGGCTCTGGATGTGCTGTAAGTGGTTCTTACTCAGCATTACTGGCGGCCAATTATTTCTCCCAGGCCAGTGCAGCGTGGCATTAGGCTACATCTGAGGTGATTATGGGTAATGGTAGTCATTTTGTTTAGCCATAATGTGGCAGTGCTGGGTAATTGACAGTAAGGCCGAGCTTGAGAGACTGTCATTTTTAACCTTTATGTGCTCACTCTCGATGATTGAGTCCCTGCCATCTTTTTCTACCTTTGGCTGCTTGACTTGCACAGCTTACAATCATGGCCAGTCAACTCAGGCTGCTCTTCCTCACAACGCCCTCTGTCTGTTCAGCCCAGCTTTGATTTTCTGGTTGGTTTCATAATCATGGCAGGTCGTTTGAACACCACAAACCAATAAAAACATCAGAAATAAAGACTAACGTGAAAAGTGTCTGTCACCTTCTTCAGAGCAGAAAGGAAGAGGTTGGAGCAACTGAAACAGATATATGTCAATCACATCACATATCAGATGTCAGTCATTGAACCAGTGTGTTTATAAGTGAGTGAGAAAAAAAAAATCATTTTATTTTATCAATTTATTTTTTCCCAAAGGTTTAAACAATTACATATCTTTATATGTGTCTTCTTCAAAGACAATGTCTTTCATCTTTCTGTAAATCCACTCTGGTCTTATTACAGTCAACGTCCATCTGCATTTTAGCAGCATGTTTCAAACAACTACCTTGGAAGAATTCCACACATGCATCACACACACAAAGGCTAAATTTGAAATGTCAAATGTTTGATGTTTCCTGTTTCCAAAAAAAAAGTTATTTTCCTTCTAGATGTTGATTTCTAAATCTATACTATTGTAAGAATCACTCAAACTTGTTGTCTGTTCTTGGACATATACCTTTGACTGCCCTTAAACTGCACTTTCCATAGTTTTGGACCCCCCTACAAGATGTGCATCTCATCCTTCTTCAGATACCTTTTTTTAGGATGCAGACATTTTTGGCTATGAAGATCTACCTTTTCCTTCATCACATGCTATCTTCAATTTAGTAATAGTAAAATTATAATTGTCCACCCTCTATTGAGTAGCACAGCATGGTCAAGAAGAATTTAAACTAGGGATGCCTAATAAGTAAATCTGGATCTACCAGTAGATCTCCAAAGGTGTGCTGGTAGATCCTGACCACTAACATAAACAATGATAGTAGGAAGACCAGAGATGTAATTTTAAAACTTCAGCCTGGTCAGTAGCCTTGTGGAAAGTAGATCACAAGACTAAAAAGTGTGGACGTGAAAAAGCTGTCCAGCAATGAATGCATTGTCAGCAGGTTAAAAATTCAAATCTGATTGTAGTTTCTATTCCGTATGCAGACATTCTGCTGCTGCGTTTTTTGTTTTTTTTTGTTTTCTGTACTTCAGTTTCCACTCTTTTAAAATGCCATCTCAGAGCCATCCTTCTCATTCCTGGACCTTCCGTTTCTCAGTTCCCTTACTTTTTTAACCACAACTCAGCTATTCTAGTATCTTTTATGGTTGCAGCTCCAATTTCACAAAAGACTCTAATGTGTTTCAATTATCAAGGCAATTTTTCATCCATATTTTATCCAATGAGAATTCCGACCTGGCTCTGCGGCAGTGGCCATAAAATTCAGCTCAACTTGCCCTTGTGCTTCACAGAAGGAAAGAAGAAATTTGACTAAAGAAGTTTTTTTGTTTGTTTGTTTCATTGCAATAAGAACATGTGACATTTATTGTCACTGTCTGTTAGCACCTGATGCTAACAGACAGCTATGTGTGTGGCTGAGCAGCTGTTGGAGATTGAGTAGTGGTCCGGCTTAAAGGACAGGTTCAGTGCTTTTGAGCAAAGAGTTAAAAGATATCACGGGGTTACTGTAATGTCATCAATCACTTTGACCCCAAAATCACATCTTAGTAAAGCTCTGTGTGTGAGGAGGAGGAGGAGGAGAGGGAGGAGGAAGAGGAGTGGTGGTTGGAGGGAGGGCACTTCATAGAGCACATGACCAAGCGTGAAGGACGGCAGGGAGTGGCCTTCTCAGCAACAATGTGAATGGCCGTCATTTGTTTGTCTGTGCACATGCAATCAAACACATTCTCTCACTGTCAAATTTGTGAAAAGTGCACGCTCAGCAGGTGACGCACATAGGAATGCACACATCCTTGAATGCTTATGGAGGCAGTCATGTGACTGGGGTCAAAAAATAAATATTAAATCTCCCCCATTAGCTTTGAGACATCTCCTTCAGAGACAGTTGTAGTGCTGCAGCTACAACTCCATTTCATGACTGGCTTCATGCATGTTTGACCCTTAACACCCCTCACCCTCCCCCCTCTCTCACCCACAGAAACAAACAGAAACAGAGGGGTTCTAGTGAAGCTGGAGAAGACAAAATGAATACAGCAGGTAGCATAAATAATTGCACGGAACTGTTTGGATCCAGTGGGTTCCCCACCCTCAGTAAGGCTCAGACTATGGTGCAGTGTGATTTAGGCTGCAGTCAGGGAAATTGTTGCCCCTGTGTCATCGGGTAAGGGGATGAAGATTAATAAATGAATGAATTATTTGGAGCCAATCGCATATAAACAATGAATCAGCAGAAGCCAGATTCAGTATAACTAGAAAAAATATTGTTTTTCCTTAAAGAAGGTCACGTATTTAGTTCCATACCCTTTAAAAAGCTCTTTGTGCTTTGAAGGCTTCAAACCCCTGCTCTGCTCAGATGATTTATTATAGGTCTGAAAATGTCTGTTTCACTTTAATGTTGTTTGGAATGAACTCATGGTTCTCCATCCACTTGTGTGTGAATATATGGTAATAAGACACGTGTCAGTTTTGTGGTGTAGTGGTCAGCAGGCCTGCCGTGTAGGCCTGCGTTGATCAGTGATACATCCCACTTCTGTTCACCCTTGAAGAGAATCCACTTCATTCCAACATCTGTTCACCTTTGAGTCGACTGTGTGACTGTTGATGCAGCAGATTTTTTCTCTCATAGTTGATCACTAATCGCCACCGACTGAGCTTTGACTTCTCATCCTCTCTCTGCACCTGTATTGTCTTCAGCCCACTCTTGTCCACCACCCTCTTTCCCTTCCTCCTCCTTTTTTCTCCTCAGATTTTACCGCTCACACAGACACACCCTGGAGTAGCAGACTGACCCATGTGGCCGACTCATTCTTCATTCGTTTAGGGAAGCCCGTGTTTAGATTAGCTTATGGAGAAGCCACTTTAGGCCTGTAATGAATCCACAGCCATCATTAACATGCAAATAGCTCCATTAAAAAAACATAGAGTCAGGCAGTTTTATATTACAAACCATTTCCTTCCTAGACACACACACACACACACACACAGACGATAACTTACACTGGGATCACTCTGGGGCTCGGACCCCCTCCAACATTTCAATTAGGTTATTACCTTCTTCTCATGTACCTCCTCTGGTACTGGTTGATAGGGTTCACCTATTTATCTCTTCTATACTCCCTGTTCTATTTGATCTGGATCTTCATTTTTAGACATTACTCTCTGGTCCTCCCTGTTGCCTGGAGCTTCAGCCACTGTTATGTGTTTCTTATCTTTGTAAATGAAGTCTGCACTCCCTAATGGATAATGGACAGAATGGAGAAGTAGGAAAAAGTCACACCCATCAGTACAGTTTCTTTATATGCTGATGACATATCATTCTGTCTTTCTCTTTGAGTACAGATGGCAGTCAGGCATCACTCTCCCAGCCCTCTCTGACCCTGCAGAAATTTCCTTTTGGAGGCTGTGAGTCTGTGGAGCTCTCCTACCAGAGCGGTACGCACGTCAGATAGAAAAAAAAAAAGGATTTATACAGTGACACTCATTCTGACCATGCATCTGTCCATTCTTTTTTAAATTGTCACTATGTATATATATATATATATATATATACACATATATATATATATAGTTGAGTATATTAATCTGACAGTCTTCAAATTATGAACTCAACATAGTACAACATAGGTCTAATCTCACTGCTCCATCACTACATCTCTGCAGGTCAGTTCCAACCGGCTATTCGAGTAGCTGACCTTCTCCAACACATCACCCAGATGAAGTGTGGACAGGGCTATGGCTTTAAGGAGGAATACGAGGTGAGCTTTTTGTTAAGATCAGTATGCAGATCAGCATCAGTGAAATGTTTAAGGATTTATACCTACAAACATGTAGTAAAACATAGCTTAAAAAGACATAATTTCATGTTTGTCTTCAAAAATGTCAAGGGCGACTCTAACCTTTCTGCCCCTAAGTTATCTGCATCAATGCCTACAGACATGAGGAAACCACACATGCACAAGCAAAAACTATCACAAACATAACCACAAGCATCTGATTTTCTATTTCCTCCAATTGCTTTGCTTTTTACTTTTTATTCATTACATGTTAGTGTCATTGTCTCCTCTTCCTTGTCCGTGCCTGGTGTTTAAGGAACTGAACTGGGGTCCAGAGTGTTCCAGGTTCAAATCCACCAGCTGCCAGGTTACTGACGGCGGTGATGGGTTAAATGAAGAGGTCATATTTTCTTGTGTGCAGTGGTGTGCATCACAGTGTCACAATGACAAGGAATTTCCATTCCTTCTTGGCAGCAGCATATTTATATTAGCTTTCACTTCTTCTGTGGACTTCTGTGGTTGTATTTTCCCCCTTCTGTCTTTTCTCTTTGTCCATTGACTGCTGGACAGCTCACTTTATCTTGTGTTTTTTTTTTTTTTTTTTTTCATTATAATCCTTCTATGCCACGGGTATTCAACCGCGTTCTCACGTTCCACTGAGAGCCTCTTACTGTATCTTTTTTCAATTCAAAAGACGTGGGTCCTTTCTGTGCCCAAATCCCCGTCCCTCTGGACTCCATTTGGCTTTCATCAAAATAAATATTCCCTATTATCCATTCTGCATGTATGTGGGAAATAGTTCCTTTACGGCACAGTGTCTTATATTTTCATTTGCCTCCTGTCATTTTGGTTTATACCCACTGATATGTTTTGGGAGCAGATTGTGATTTTCCCCATCAAGTGTGTGTGTGTGTGTGTGTGTGTGTGTGTTTAGGTGCTGGGAGTGCGAGTGAGATGAAATATATCAGTACATTAGCGTCATATACATGTATAGATTATTGAACTCGTCATCCATTATCAAAGGAAGAGAGTCATAAAACTGTCTAAGGCAGTCATTTAAAATGAACAACAATATTTATAAGTTTTGTTATCACTTCACTAAGAAACTACTTGTCATTGTGATCCACACCACTGCGCACCATAAAATGTGAACCTGAGACCCTGCGGATTCAAGTCTGGTTCATTAACCACTAAGCCACTGCTGCCTCAATTTTGGTCAACAATTTGTCCCAAAGTTTTCTTTTTTTTACCAACATTAAAATACAAAAAGCAGGAATCTGGAGATACGGTAACTCGGGGTCAAGAGTAAGGTACATTCTGATAAACAATAAACAATCCATTTTTTCTAGAGAGGAAATTCAAGATTCAAAGGTTTAACTATAAATATAACTGAGTGAATGATGATTATTTCACATCCGTACAGAGATAGCATGAAAGAACATGGTAGTTCTGTTGAATGACTCGTCTCGATATGTTATAAAAGTGAATTTATTGGTTTATCTGTTAAATAATTCATATTTATGCTCAAGCATCTCCAGGAGACTCCATGTGTCCATGTACTGGTCGTAGGCACAGCCATATGTGCACGCATACTTTGGAGTTATTCTGATTAAAAAGGAAATTCTTCTGTGCGTTTAGGCCCTGGCAGAGGGTCAGACTGCCCCGTGGGAAACGGCCAAGAAGGAGGAGAACCGCAACAAGAATCGCTATGGCAACATCATCGCTTGTGAGTAATGCTGTGACACGGACACACGAGTGATGAAGACTTGTTTCACCATTGGCTTGATAAATGGGATTGTGTTTAACATCACTGATGTCAGGTCCCTCACACAGTTCTCCTGACGGATTTGTTGGCATTTATTTGTTGCTGGTGTTTTTGTCGGTTACAGCAACACCTTTCTGTCTCCATCTATAAACGTACACTTCCACAGGAGTCACTAGTTCATCGGTTTAAATTGTTGTGCAACCTTTGTCAATTATTTTTGTAGCCTTCACCTCATTTACAATAGCTGAACGCTCCTCACTGTTGTCCTCTAAACCAAACCTCTGGGGTGGAAACCCGACCAATGACTGTTTCCCAGGTGTCACCGGCGCATGCCTGGAGCAGGAGACACTTTCAAACTGAATAGATTGGAGATAGAGTACCATCTCCATCAGTGGAGAGTTCTCCCATCTGTCTCACCTAAATGAGTGAAACAGATGAGAGTATTTCTACACACAGTACTGTATGTATTTTTAACTTAGTAAGTCCCATAATCTGGGCAACTGGCCAAATATTAGCATTATTATGTAAAACCTGTAAGAATTGTCTAAGCTTTTCTCCTTTGGTGAGCAGCCAGCGCTTGACTTTTTTTAACTAGCAGGTCGACAACATGGCCGACTCTGGGAATCTGATATTCGTCATCTCTACTTTGAACTGTTTTAGACACTACACAATGGCACAGTGGCTTTAAAATGAAACAGTGCTGTGAAAATGAAATGGCCTGACAGAGGCTTGATAGCCCGTGGGAATTATGATGAATTTACTATTAGTACAAATCCTTTAATTACAAGGGTCTGGTAATGGAAAATGTCAATCAGGCCTGCTGTGATTGTGAAAAGACTCATTTTCTTCAGAAAATGTTGAAAAAAGCCTCCAGCATTATGACTGTGTATGCTGTCTTTATTAGAACAAGGCGATACGGAGCGACCGACAGACAGACAGACAGTCAGAGAGACAGACAAACAGACAGACAGAGGCATTGGCTGCAGCCTAAACCTATTATTTGGATTTAATGGCTTCTCCCTGTTTTTCTTTCATCACTTTGACATTTTATTGTTTATTAAAGTTGTGTGTGTATTCATTTATTCTGCCAACCTTGAATATCAAATTATTTTTAATGAATAGTTGGCAAAAAAAACATCCAAATAATCACAGCGGAATAGTGAAGTTTTTGAAAGGAATGAAACAGGCATTTGTACTGAGCATACCGAAAGTCGGAAAAAAAAGGAAACTGTGATTGAACCCCCGACCTTAGAAAACAGATTCATTCAATTCATCAAATCAACTAGAGACGACCAGCTTTCCGCCACAGTTAGCACATTCTTCCTTCTGCCAATTGCCACATTTGAGTGACCTGTGCCATGTTTGTAGTCAGGTCAGAACACAGAAAGGACCCTGTCCTCTCACTTCTACTGTATTGTATCAAATTGACACTCTCATGTCATGTTTTCAGGGCAATTACTATCCATAATCTATACTTCTTTCTCTGACAACATCCCACTTTTAATTCTAAATTGTCTCTCCACACCTCACCTTGAACTATCCCTTCGCTGTCTTCTCCTCCCCTGCCTCCTGCTTTTTCTCACATGGTGTCACTTCTCATTATATTTGCTAAAGACCATTCATTTATATTTGCCTCCTTCTTTGATGCCTTTGACACGTGTTACGTGAATATTCTTGCCCTTCACACTGTCACATCATCTGGGACAGTTCATAGGCTGAGGCCAAGAGCAGCCACGTTTTCACATCATTGACGTCAACGTGTTTCTTTCTCCTCCTTCTCCTCTCTAACAGCCCTTACACCTTACCATCAATTTTCCTCATGACCAGAATGTCCATATTTAATCGCAAAAAAAAGGTTTCCTGCTAAGTGTGCAATTCTGAAAAGAAGACAATGTTTTGTAAAAATGCAACTGATCTTCATAAAGATCTTGATGTGACTTACCATCCGTGGTGAGTAAATATACTTCTAAAAAAACTGCAGGCATAAGAGCTCTCTAATTTTGACTCCGTAGCTTCAATATAATCTATAATCTGGCTCCACTGGAACATAGTTATTGTAAGGACAACATGACATGGTAGATTTTTTTAGGAGACATTTTACCTCTCCAGTTGTGACTTACGGCAGAGGAGCTTGTTGTTGAAGACTTATGAGGGAGTTGGGTTAGATGTTTGATTGGACCACAGCCTATTCCAGTCTAGAGGTGTGATTGTGGGGCTGATATTTGCTCTGTTGTTTGGTGAAATACGTAGTTTTTTTCTACTTTCTGATGAGACTGTGGTCGGATTGTCAGGACGGAGGCGGATTTTCATTTAGTGAAAGGTTGTTTTTAAACACGAGAAGGTTTTCTCCAGATTGCCATAAATGGCTTCCTTCACTCTCCAACCATCAGTTTTCTCTTGCCTGGATTTGGACATCCTTTTCCACAGAACCATGTCCTTGTCCTCCAGGTGTAAATGAACCATAGGCACATACAGCTTGTACTCCAGAAAGTACTGTGGGAAATAGAAGGATACCTGTAATTAACTAGTGAGGTGGAGATTAAGCAAGATGGATGGATGGATGCATTGGCCCAATCAATGAAACACTACAAGAGTTTGTCTGTCATGTTATCCAAAAGGTCGAGTTTTCAGCACATGAACTTCTACTTCTTGGAGTTGAAAGATGTTTCATTTCTCACCCGAGGCACTTATCCAGTTTCTGCTTGATGTACGGTTCTTGCCTTCTGCTCCAAGAAAGAATCTAATGGCTTAAAACTAAACTTCTTGGATCTGCTGGATTTGAACAGTGCCAGCTGGGCAGTGTGCTTTCACCACCGACGTTCAGCCAGTGGCCGGCCAGTTAACACAAAACTAAATAGTGTGTGAGAACAGTGCAATTATAATCTATACGTCATACCAGTAGAAAGTCATGACATTTTAAAATTGTAGTCACAAGTTTGTTGCATGTCATTTTCAGAATGTGTCTTTTCCTTAGACAAACCTTCACTGAGCTACTGGCCACTGCCACACTTCCTAGCATCATTCTTCAAGTTGAACTGAGACATGTTAACATGGCAGGAATCTTCGGCACCAGCTGATGTGACGACATGTTCTCTACTGCAGAGAGACGCAGAGTGACAGTGATGAGAGTGATTTTTAATGAGAGAATCATTGCTGTTAATCACTGAGCTCCTGCTCTGTAGAAACAGCTGGTGGTACCAAACAACACACAGCCACTTTATACCAGATGTTTATTGTCAGCCGCGTCAGCTGATGGATGAGGCTGATGGGGGGATTTAGTACACGAAAAAAGAATTACTAAACATTATGTATAAGGAAGTGTGAAAAATATTTGAGTTTATTATTTTACACTTTGAGGGTTTGAGTCCAGACTTGACAGTTGATTGATGATTGATGATGAATTTAAAATGCACGACAAATAAATCAGATGTGTTGGAATGAAAAAGGAAGCATAAAAACACAGAAGTAATTTGTGTTCATTAACTTGTAGGCAATATGGATCAATAGACAGACAGACAGACAGACAGAAGGACGGACAGACAGATAGATAGACAGACAGAAGGACAGACAGATAGATAGATAGACATCTTAAAATACATTAAATAAACCACCCTATATTGCAGTTTATGGCAGTAAACTGTGTAGTGATAGGTTGTGTAATGCCAGATTGAAGCCGACACACACCTTTACTAACTTGTTCTCTCCTGTCATCCTTCAAACGGCCCAGGAGCAAAGAATAAGAGTGTGTGTGTGTGTGTGTGTGTGTGTGTGTGTGAGAGAGAGAGAGACATGTTTGACACAGCGGCTGTAGGAAGCTGTGGTCTTAATAAGCACAATAATACTCCTCAACATGAAGTCACACATCCTTGCCATCACTCAGACAGTTACGACAGCTCTACAACAAACACACAAACACACACAGTTGTGTTTACCTGTATCTCACACTGAAACTGTGGTAGACTTGTGGCAGCACAAACACAAAAAGTAAAGACACTGCTGATCCTACGAGCAGCACAGGAAAGGAAGTGCACTTTAACACACTTACACACTCCTCAGTCTCTAACACACCCTCTTACACTCAATCACACATGCTATTAAATTCCCTAACGCCTTGAACTGGCGCTGACAGTGCGTGTGCGTAGTGAGTGAGCTGAGCTCCGTGGGGAGTTAACTGATTAAGTATATCTGTGACAGACACAATCCCTGCTTAGTGGCTACTGTGAAGGAAGGCATGGAGCACAGGAGGAGGAGATGAGAGGGAGAGGAGTCAAACATCTTGTTCAGCACTTTCAAGTTGCTTCTGTGAGCATTTTTACCCCCTTTGCTAAGTAGCCCCTCCATACACTATGTTTACCAGGATTCTTTTGACAATCTAATGTCCTTTCCACCGTCCTTACACTTCTTATATACTAATATATAAGATATTAACCACATATTGTTCAAACACATAAAAGGCCCAGTTATCTGGATTTATCTGTACAAACTACTGCTTGGGTTGTTGACATCGATATTCTGCATACAATGACCCAAACAATGATTAAAAGATATCAATTCAGATAAAGGAAAAGGGAATTAACTGAGCTGCAGTGCTGCCATCCATTGACTCTAACTTTAATTTGCTGTTGTTTGTCCCCAAAATTATTTTTTGAATGCGTTTCATATTTGCTAGAAAAAAAAGATGTTAGCAGGATTGACTTAGCTTGTTCTTGTGATTATTACTTATGCATGTGACCACCTACTGGTCAGAGAACCTTCAGGAATCAAGAAGCTTTGTTTGTCCCATGACATTGCAGCCAATGACAGTGAAATGAAGACCTTCTCAGAACTTTCAGTGACAAATTCCAATCCCAATTCTACAACACTGCAGTACGGTACGAATACTGTGTAGGTGTTTTTCTATGAAGACTGAATACAATACAATACAACACAGACTCACGGGTGCAGCCTGGGAACTGAACTTCCTATCTGTGATAAAGTATGGGATGTGGAGACTTAGACATAATGTGATTTAAGTGACACATGCTTCTGTCCAGCAGGAGGACTTGTCCATGTGGACACATGGTCCAATTCCTGATGAATCTTTATATCATTGGAGGATATAGGTTATCATATAAAGTGGGCTGTATCAATTCTGGGATTCTCCCATCCTGCTCCTGCTTTGCTACTGAGGAACTTTAATGTCCCATTCAACATTATCCATCCATCGCCTTTCTGCTCAGCATTGTAAAATAAAACCTAATGGCTATACTGAGACATTATTATGATTTCTCTCTCTCTCTCTCCCTCCCTCCTTCCGCCCCCGCCCCTCGTCCCTCGTCCCCTATCTCTGGCAGCGAGCTCAGTTAACATTCCTTTGGTCTATTTTCAGAATCATCCAAGACAAGAGTGATCATAAAACAGCCACCAGAAGTCAATAAGGTTCTTGTCTAGGAGATGAAACTACAACCGAGATGTGATTGATGTGATTCATAACCATTGATTTGTTTGTATGTGAATATCTTTCTGTAATTAAACAAACCTCAAAAGTCACAAAATGTGGCCATTTTGCTGGAAGCCACAAGATTATTGTGAACTTAATAAGCAACGTGAACATGAGAAATCAATAACCTGTATTGTAAACAAACAAATTAAGCTGCGTGTCATCACACAGAAAGGTTGCATTTATTCCAGTAAATGGTAGTTGCCTGAAAATTTGAAAGTCTTTTTGTCTCATTAATCATGAAAAATATGGAAAACTTCTTGGCTGACTGAAAAATAATCAGCCCATGTACAGTATTTTGTCCAATTTTCAAGACTATGAAAAACCAGGAGCTGTTGCCGTGTTGTTGTCTGGAGTGTGTGGAGGCTCTCAGTGCACACAGTCTGATCTGATGTTGCCAAATTGTGGCTTGTTGCCTTAATCACTGGCTCCTTGAAATCCCTCAGAAATAAAAAGAAGGAAAGAAAATCATAAAACACATGGGTCTTTTTTGTTTGACCTTTTTCAGAACCTCTCACTGCAGCAAGTTTTAGCCGCAAAAAGTTTGTCTCTCTGTGTCTACTGGTGTAATGGAGAGTAGGGACAGAAATGGAGCTAAAATAAAAGGAGAGTAAAGTGAAGGTGTTGTTTGAAACAGGGGCTGGGGGGAGAGGGGGTCTCTGCAAGGTTATAGGAGAGCAGAGGAGTGGAAGTCATTAATGAGTAATGCCTCGGTGGCCCTTTGCACTTGGACACCATTGCATCTGATGACTCTGTTGTTCCTCCAGTGCTGCAGGAACCAACACTCACTGATAATCTGTGTATCTACTTGTTATTATTACACAGGAGTACGATGAGCCCAGTTCAAATACCGGATTTAACAAGGACTCCAGTTTGGGACTTTTAAACTTTCACTTAATCTGCTTCAAATGCACTCCACACAAACATGTCATCAGACTTTTCAAACCTGTGGCCAGTGTCCAGATCTGCAGTGTTTGCAAGCCAGCGCCTTCTGCCATCTCAGTCCAATTAGAAGCTCCCCTTCCTGAAAAAGTGCTCCTCCTCTTCCTTCATTGCCTTCCTGATCCCAAGCCTTTCTGTCCTCTCTAGCCCATCTTCCTTACCTCCCTTCGTTCGGCCTCGTATGGGTGGCTTTCGTATTTTGACAGCCCCTGACACTAGCCACATGTAATTACTGCTGTATGAAGGAGCCTGACAGTGTGGGCCAAAAGGGGAGGGTGAGGAAGAGGAGCAGCAGGGGAGAAAGTAAATGGCTGTAAAAATATAGAGAGAAGAAGAAAAAGGAGAAGTCGACACGAGCGTGAGGAGAAAGTGAAATGCAAGAGCTGAAAACCTAAAAATGGTTCACTGGAAATACACACAGGCTTAGAATTAACTCACTGTAAACTACAGGTGGCATTTGTGATGGTTGATATGATACATCTGGGTTTGTGTGGGGGGTGCTTGAGGAGATAGTGGGCAACCATGAATGATGGCAGGATCTTGTGCCTGCAGATGGAGTCATGCCTTGTTGCCTCTCAGTCAGAGCTAGAAAATCACATTACACATCGAACACTGACTCAAGGTGAACCCAAGCAAAGACAATGGCAGACGCAGATTAAAGCCCTATTGGCTAGGCCACCACCAGTGCCACTCATTCTACATTATGTTATCTTAGATTAGATGTTATACATTTGCATGCAGGCAACTGAGTCCTGTTCAAGCCTCTAATGTATCACCAAGGGTTAACTCTGCTGGTTAACTTGGTTAGCCGGTCAGGCTCACCCACTGGTTTACCTCCCAGCCAGTTAGCTGCTCCCATCTGTGGGTAAAAGTAACTTTAGGCTGGTTGTACGTTGTGCTATCTGACCCCACAGATGACCACACCAGGGTCCGGCTGCAGCAGCTCGAAGGAGACCCCCACTCGGACTACGTCAACGCCAACTACATTGACGTAAGTGTTCAAACATGGATTTTCTTCCAGCTGATTGAAATAAAATTCCTAAATCCTGTTTTGAAAAGAATGTGGTTGAGCTACCAAAGCTTCTGCTCTAATGATAATGATCGTTTTGGTGAAGGGTCAACTCCTCAGTCAGACTCTTTACTGGTGTTGACCAGGATGTACAGGGTTGGACATGAGCACGAGTGTCAAAGAAAACCACAAGACAGAAGATACTTTATCTAATGTTGTCGTCATCTCTTGGTGTCTGACCTTCAACCGTGTTTGCAGTGAGTCCAGTCCGTAGCACCAATGTGATGTCCAAGGGCATCAAAAAGCAAAACCAATAAACCTGGCAATAATCCAACAAGCAGACAGTGAGTGTCTTTGTCCCTCTGTCCTCTGACCCAAACATTATAAGTCTGTGACATTTACACTGACTACACAAACACCATCTGGGATCATTCTCCTTCCCTCCTTCTTCATTCCTTCCCCTGCCAATGCAACATTTTCCAAAACGCCTTCTGTCTGTCGGAGAGTGTAAATCACTTTCTGTCCCTCTCTTCTCTGCGGCTGAGGCGTGGAGCTGGGCCTGTTGATTAAATCTTCCTCACAGCTGTCTGTGGTAATAAGACTTTAAATGAATTTGGTACAAAATGTTTCTCTTCAATCAAACAACCACACACACCCCACCGGTGAGGACAACGCCACGCTTACAGCAAGCTCTTAATGACAGTATGAAAGTGATAGATGTTTTCATCTCAGCAAGGTTATGTGTCTCATGGAGTCAGGAGACGACAGAGTGAAGAGGGAGAGTTGGAACGTCACCGTTATGGGAAGACAGAGAGAGACAGAGAGAGATTCCCGGCTTAGGTTGGAGTTTGGCTGCTGCTGGAAATTTGAGTTAAGAGATAAAAATAGACTACAATCAAAGAGGTGACAAAAGGAGATGGAAAAAGAGAAAAGTAATGAGTGATTAAAGGGAAAGGAAGAAAGCAGGAGAGATGAATAAAGAATTAAAGGACAGAAAATAGCTGCCGGGGGTGGGGTGGGATGGGGGAGGGACTCAAGATATGAGTTCCATCCACTCCACAGCAGCCCTGGTCAGCCAATCTACCAGCATCTCAGGTGTGTTTTCACCATTAAACATTACTTATAAAACAGCCCTATATACAGTATATAACTCAAATATATACAGTGTATATGAGTTAGGACTCAATCAAGATGATAGAAGGGGAGAGAGGAAACAAAACGGAAAGAGAGAAAAGAAAGTGATGAGTAAATGACACAGTGAGCACAACAGTTCAACACTCCTAATATCAGGAGAAAGATCTGACAAACGTTGCTTAGTCATAACTTGGAAGACTCCAGAAGCTTGTATCTCCAACCCCAGGAAACAGTAATAAAGGTAAAAATGTATGTGACAAAAAAAAAGGGGTCAATGGACAAACAGTAAAGAAAATCAACTGATTTTATTAATTCTCTCTCTCTCTCTCTCTCTCTCTCTCTCTCACAGGGTTACCACAGACCCAGACATTACATCGCCACACAAGGTGATTAAAACAAAGAGCAGATCCTATGGGGCAGAACATGTTCACTGAGTGTGTGGGTGTGTTCTTCTGTGGTCCGTTTGGCTGCAGAACTATTACCTCAACTCCTAAATCTGGCTGCACTGTGACAAATTTAAGAGCCCATTACTGCAAACCCATGAACCACTGTCTGCAGTGAGTGGAGACGGGCTGGTGCACCTGCATGTGTACATGTGTGTGTACATGTGTGTCATCTACTGTGTATGTCTGTGTTAACACTGGCGGATTTTAAACTGGAGTGCATGTGTGTGTGTGTGTGTGTGTTTGTCAGGGCCAATGCAGGAGACAGTGAGGGATTTCTGGAGAATGGTCTGGCAGGAAAACTCAGCTTCTATTGTCATGGTTACCAACCTGGTGGAAGTGGGCAGAGTAAGTTTGTCGCGTGTTTGTGTGTTTGTTAATACATGTTGAATTAATAAGGAAGGAAAGAAAAATCCATGTCATTGTGATCCGCACAACGAAAAGTGAGCACCTCGGTGGTTACTTGGCAGTTGCTGGATTCAAACCTGGAACCCTAAGGACCAGTAGGCCACCACTGCTCCCACAATGACAATAAAATGACTAGTCTGGCAGACTGAAGTCTGTAGCACTGAAACAACTGAAGCGCTCACATGGATCAGATGAAGGGTCATCCAGTTGAATCAATAGATGATAATGAATAATAAACCACAAACTGCAAAATGACGTCATCTGTTGCATCTGGAACAACAACATTGTGCAGTTGGACAGAAAAAAAAATGAGCTGACGATAAGACACCACGTAGTCTATGACATACTGCTTGAATGTCTGTGAAGATTCTCATTCATCCAGGTCATAACTGGACTTCTTCTTGGAGTTGAAATCCTTTCAACCCCAAGAAGAAGTCCAGTTGCTTACAACTAAACCCTTTTTGGATACTGCTTGAATGTGAAACAATTCGCAACCAATTTTTGACTCGGTGAAGCTTGAGCTACTGCACTGCAAAGATCTAACAAGCACCATGAATGGGTTTCATATGGATACAAAGGCATGACAAGTTGAAACAAAAGATCAGTTGCACTCTTAAGTTATTTGTCCAAAATGTTCATTGTGACTGGCTATTAAACCAGGATGCCACATTCCTACGTGGACTAAAGGACATTCAGGTGTTGAAACTCAATGTCCTTTCTTTAAAGAAATAATCTTCTAATATACATTTTTCTCAAGTCAAATCTCATCCACAAGTGGGTTTATAGTAAAAGGTCACATCTTTCCATTTCATTACATACTGCTTTGAGATTTAAACCGTATCTATCAATGTCAATTATATCTGTATCAGTTAATCAATTCAAGGAATGGCGGCGCGGGAGAGGAGATATCAACCTTCACGTCATCGATCCACTAATGAATTATGGAGATTGTATGGATTGTGTACAGTAGAGGATGTTTTTGAGTTATTCTCTTTTCCAGGTGAAGTGCGTCCGTTATTGGCCCGATGAGACAGAGGTTTATGGAGACATCAAGGTGACTCTGATAGAAACTGAACCTCTAGCTGAATATGTCATACGGACCTTCACCATTCAAAAGGTAATGCACACTACAGTCTCCCAATAATCCAAAGACGTCCTTCAAATTATTCCCATTGTCATTTGTAGACGATAAAGTTAATCGTTTGGTTTTGTGAACACAAGCTAGATTTGTACTCCACCACCCGAAAATACCAGATTAAATATTTGTCTTGTGTCAGTAGGTGGCAGTGAAGACACTTCCAAGATTTAAATCCAAAGTGAAATGTAGATTTTTTTTTTTTGGGAGGACTAACAGTAAATAAATACCCAACGCTTCCTTCTAGCATCACTGTCAGTACAATAGCACTTACAGCCAATACCATACATCAGCACAGTGAAGCATAGTCAGTGCAACATTGTCTGTCAATGCACCAGTGATGGCTACAGTCTGTGAATTTGAATTTCTTAAATTCTTTCAACAATGAGATTCATTACGTACTTTTCCCTGTGATTGTCACCCTTTTTGTAGGGCATGTAAATTGTTGCCATAGTAACAAATCAACATCCTGGGGCTACAGTGAGTGTCATGCTGCCCAGTTACTCTGAGATTTTCTCTGACTTGTCATTTCCATGTCCTGGATTTACATTACAACCAAAGTGTGACTGGGGATTTTAGACAATGTGAGCACAGTTGTTTGTTTCTCATTGTTCAGATGGAGGCTTGGAAGGGTTTTTGGGGCTCCTGTCATCAGGCACGATGCCTTTGAGGAGAGGAAAGATGATTGACATCAGGAAAACTTTGCATAATTCTCTTCTTAGGCTCAACATAAACCACGGAAATTAGATGAGTCTAAATTCTAGAGCAAAACAAACTCTCTCTGTCTCAGAGGAGACAGTCGTCCCTGATCACTCCTGGTCCTTGTGCATGAATGACCGCTCCACCCAGGCACCCAGGCATGTTTGATAGAAATGGAAAGAAATGGACACTGGGCAATTGGTGGTTTTGAACCTAGAACCCTCCAGACCCTCCCCCCATTCATAAAAATACATATCAGAAAACAACAAAACAAAAGTTATTTGTATGTACTTGTGGACCAGAAGATTAGTTGGACTGTCCCATGCTGTCAACGAGATGGGATTATTTTATGTTAAATTGATAATAACGACTGAAAAAAACAGCATTTCAAACTTTAACTTTGCAAATTAAACAAATTGGCAAGTTTTTTTTTCATCCATCACCACATTTTTATTGTTATTTTATAAGTTATTTTCTTTTTTCTTTTAGCCAGTGTTATTTTCAGTCATACATCTGAGGCTCAGGCTGTGGACTGCCTATCGATTCACAGAAGTAATTTCAACATCACAAGAGAGCAAATCAATGGAAAGTCCAGTTATCAAATCACCTTGTGGTTTTCTGGGTTTTATTTTTCATCTTTTTTCCTTTTCAGCTGCCCTTCCTCCCATCCTCCCCCCGTCTCTCACTGAATACCCTGGCATCTTCATCCTTCCTCACTGCACCACTTCCCTCGTCTCACTTTTCTTCTTACTGTCTACGTTTCCCGACCTCTACGAACATCTTTAACCTTTCTATATTAAACCTGCTTCTCAATTTATTATCTTCTCAGCCTAAACAAACACTTCCCTGCACCCAGCACGATACCAAAATAGACTGAGGAATTCAAACAACACTTGACTCAACTCAGGTCATGGTTCTGCCCATCCAGGAAAGGTTTGCTTCTTCTAATCTAGAGCCCGGTGATGTAGAGGTTTGAATTATTAAAACACAAGCATGTTGTGAGGAGAAGAGATAACTCCTGAAAGTCAAAGGTCTCTCCAGTCCACAAAAGTCACAGATCGGGAGAGGTAAGACGTGAAGAAAATACCTGAAATGTACTTGGCAAGGATCTCGAAACAACGTTTCACAGTTAGTCCATGTTTGTTTTCAGGATGATGGCAGAACACTGTCAAAGTCCAGCAGCTAACTGCTGACTGCCTCAAAATCCCACAGTGCCCTGGGGCGTCCAGAAAAGGAAGCTCTGTTAAAGTTACACAATGTCCTGGATTTTTGGGCCTTTGGGGAGAAAACAAGACGTTACTCCCCCACTGACATTTTATCACTGAGTGACTGACATGTGGAGCATCTCAACAGTTCTATTGCTTTCTTTTTTCACCAGTGTAATTTTGGTGAATATTATTATTATATAATAATCTATCTCAATAATATATTTATTGAGATAGATGTTCTGCTCCACAGGTGTCTGATTTTTAACAACTAAAACCCTTTCATTTCCGCTCTGTCTGCAACAGCCTTGACCCGTTACATTATTATATCTTTGTCCAGCGTTCAGTGAGACAAAATGAAGCGTTTTCCTATCAGACCAAGTACCACATTCTAACCAAATGTAAATGAAAACAAATCTCTGATGAGGCTCAGTAAATATTCTTTTTAATTCAATTTAATCTGCCAACCCTAACCACAGCATTTCCTTTTAGAAATACATATGATTGCTGTGGATCTTTTATGCTAATATCTGAGAACATTGGACCAAAAACAGAACCTGAAAATATAAGCAGTTCAGTGTCTGACCTGCAGGTGTTTTGGTCTTTTTGTCTAATTTTGCAGCGACAACGGAGACGTCCACATAGGCTTTAGGTTACTGAAGAATCATTTTCCTGTTCAAGCAATACAAACATTTAAAACTGGAGGAGAAATGTTCTCATGTCAAATAATCAATTAAACAGCGACAAGGGAACTGAGAGAACCAGAGAAATGAAACCATTTAAAGCTCAGCATATCACCACAATGTTGTTTGATCCTTAATAATAGAAGTTCTATGTGTGGTTGAAATATATCGGGGTTTTTTAAACTCAGTCTTTGGTAACTCCAACTCTTTGACTTATCTGTTCAGGGGGCGACTCAAAACTCTCTCATTTACTGGATGACGGTACGACTGCTCACTATGAGGTGAAGTGTCACAATGATACAGACAAGAGACAAGTCCTATCCTCCTCAAAGCCTGATGTTTACTCAAAGCAAAGGACAGCCTGTATTCTACTGGGTCAAAGCTCAGGCTTAGGCCATGACAATAGTTGTTGTTCCTGGCCTTGGATTGTTGTTGGCACCAACGTCTGTCCCCAACTTGGATTGTCCACATCCAAGTTAATAGTGGTTACCTCCCATAGATCCTGTGAATCATTAGTTTTGCGCTGGTCAAATAAAAGAACTCGTGATCTTTGAATTAAAATTTCTTCACCACCTGCACAGCTGGAAAAGACACATCACCTCTCAGGGACGTGCTGATTGGTGGGTGGAATAAAATGCCACCAACTGAGCATGAAAATGTCATGTTTAGTTTCTGAAATGATATTCTCTTTGTCCAAAGGACATGATAAAATCACTCCTTGGTGTTTGTCAAACCATTATTGAAATGTCAGCGTCACCGTGGTGGCTGTTTAATGGATCTAATGATGTTCCAGACCAAAGAAGAGGAAAACTACACCAATTAATACATGTTCAAATGCTGGTTTGTGTCACACATCTCAATACCAACCAGCAGAATCAACATTCATTTGATACTGTATATACTGGTGTTTGTTGAAAATGTCCTTCATTTTTCCATTACATTTATTCTAACAACTTGTTACATAACAAGTTCAGGTGCGTTCATTTGTGCTCATGCCAATAACAATAATTGAAGAAGGATGATCCTGGAGATGGAGCTACCTGGTAGGGGATTGATGGATGCAGTGAGGGAGGTAGTTGGAGTCAGAGTTGAAGATACAGAGGACAGAGTGAGATGAAAAATGTTGACTTCAGGGCAAACCCTCAAAGAAGGCAGAGCTTGAAACCTGTCCACCATATAAATGGTAGCAAACGTTGTTGATCTGAAACAAACTGAAAGTCCAATTCAAATGTCCAAAAAGCCACTTATTACCACGCGTGGCTCTTGATCAGTCAGATTGATGGATTCAATGTTTTTATGATGTGGTTGTTTGTTCACCAGGACAGGTTTCATATATTTATTTAAAAAAAAAATCCCTCTGTGTCTTTTCTAGAAAGGTCATCATGAAATCCGTGAACTGCGGCAATTTCACTTTACCAGCTGGCCTGACCACGGTGTTCCTTGTTACGCCACCGGACTGCTGGGCTTCATCCGACAGGTCAAGTTCCTCAACCCACCAGACGCTGGGCCCATAGTGTCTCACTGCAGGTGAGGACAAGCACGTAGGGTCAGAGGAAACAAAGGTTTGAGTCAAACATTTCCAGAAACACAGCAATAACATTAGATGTTTGGCAATGCTGTCAACCTTTGCTAAAGGCTCCAGAGATGTTCACCTTAGATTTGTTTTTAATAAACGGGGTACTGGAAAAAATCTCCACACAAGCACGACTGCCCAAGAAAACCTGAAGACACCAGACTGTATTGTGCCTTGTGGTTCTATCAATAAGATAAGACCGTCTGCTGCCCACCTTCCTACCTTCACTGCTTTAGTCACTGCTGCCAATCCTGATCTGAATAAACCGCACTGTGCTAAACACTAGTGCTTCTTAGAAGTTGACTTAGGCGTTTATGGTAACTGTAGTGGTAAGGTGCCATGTCACACTTGTGATTGGTTAGAACTGATTTTTGATCTGCACGTGAATCTTTCATTTTATTATTATTTACAGGGAGGAAGGGTATTGCCACTCCAAAATTGACAGTAAAGCTTCAATTCAAAACCTGAAGCACAGTGTTAGCGACTGGAGTTGCAGCTCAAGCAAAGACATTCCTCACTATCACCATCCCAGAAATACTACACAAATACAGAATTCAATAAATGCCAACTTTTGTAGCTCACTGTGTTGATTTGAATGATAACATTTATCAACTAAAACAAAGCAGCAGAACTGGACGAGAGCAACAGTCCACCCCCTCACATTGTCAACACACTGCACAGATACACATGCAGATACACGCCCTCACCTTCTGCAAGGGTAAATGAGCAGAGCAGTGGCATGAGTTGGGGCGCACAGTGGGGGGACAAATGACCGACAGACAGACAGACAGACAGACTGGGACTTCTAGCAGTCACTTCCAATTTCCTGGGACGCTCTCCTGCTGCTGCCTTGTGCCATGTGGCACTCAACACACACCTACACACACATGCTAATGCACAAACACACAGCCACTCTGTTCTCAGCATTAATCACAGAGGTTGACAGGTAATCTGCCGAGGAGCTGCCTCCTTTCCTTCCCTATTCCCTTTCCATCTTTCCTTCTTTTCCAGCTCGTCTTGCTTGTCTCTTTCTTTTCTCTCATCTG
This sequence comes from Paraplagusia blochii, assembly GCA_016785265.1. Lineage (NCBI taxonomy): Eukaryota > Metazoa > Chordata > Actinopteri > Pleuronectiformes > Cynoglossidae > Paraplagusia > Paraplagusia blochii. Next base: position 445,417 of record JAFBJS010009875.1, on the reverse strand, counting down.
TCTTCTCCTGTTCACTCTCCACCCTCGTCTTCCTCACTCCCTCCTGGGGGATTTACTCTGTAACAGATCGCTCAGGTCGCTCACACTTTTCCGTCCCCATCCCTGCTCGTCTGAGATTCCTTCTCTCTCCCTATAACGCTCACTCCTTTCCACCCTAATCGCTCCCTTGTGGCAGCAACCTCTGTGACTTCTGATCACTAAGCTCCTCTCACTGTTGTATCCACCGTAACTTCCACCCTCACTCAGCCTGGAAGTCATTGGTTTCATCTCACCTTTCCCTCCATCAGATTCTTCTTTCCAGGGTTTTATTCTCCTTAACAACTGCCAACTTCAAATTAATGTAGCGCCTTTGTGATTCACTAGATTTTTAAACAAAAGACAGATCTGGACACTCGAAACTCTTTTTGGCAAATATATTTTTTGACAAAAAATAGATTTAGTATTTACTTTGTGATCAACTGGGCTTTTCTTGTGTACCTGCAGTGCCGGTGCAGGCAGGACGGGCTGCTTCATTGCAGTGGATATCATGCTGGACATGGCAGAAAATGAAGGAGTGGTGGACATTTTTAACTGCATCAGAGAGCTACGGTCACAGCGAGTCAACATGGTGCAGACGGAGGTCAGTATCAGAGCGAGACAGATGAGGTGGGAACCTCATAGAGTACAGCAGAGTACAACTGAGGTCTTTTTGGACAATCTAATCTCCTCCAGCCTGATCCATCATCGAGCTACAGAGATGAATCAACATCTGACACTATGTTGACGCTGATAGTAGAAGACCTTTGACTGTTTTACTAGTACACTAACTAATTATTCAAAGAAACCCAAGCAATACTTATTTACAAATACAAACAGGGGAAGAAGCAAGAGTGCATTCTTTACAAACTGATCTAGAGCTAAAGCTGGTGTCGCTTCAACCACCGTCTTCTCCACGGCATCAAATGTGGTCCACGGCAAAGCAAGAAAGTAGGAAAAATAATTCAAGTCCTGGTAAAGTTTCTCATTAGACTAACTATATGTTAGCGTTTTCACTAGCCTTGGAGCAGCTGAATAGGTCACATGATCATAAACGTTCAGCCTGTGAGCCACCACCGAGGGCACTACAGCCACACTCAAAGACAATAAACCCAGGAAAACAGCATTTGCTCAGCCAGCATTTGCAAACACATAGGAGATTTGGAAGCTTTTAGCTGTGAGCTGGTGGAAGAGCCAGGAGGACACTTGATCCAGAGCAGAGACAGACTTGTGGGCAAAGCTCTGCTCCCTTTTAATTCACTTTGAGGCGAGAGCACAGATGCAGCCGACAAACATAAACACTTTTCTCTTCAGAGTGTTGGAGACTTGAATAAGGCACGCTTGTGTTGAAGCGCCGCACAGCCGTGTTGGGGATTTGAACCCCTAACCTATGTTTCAATTAGTTGAGACAAGGTTTGTTTTTTGTCCGTTGATCTGTTCAGATTCCCATTCCAATGTTGCAGGAGCAGTACGTCTTTGTCCACGATGCGATCTTGGAGGCATGTCTATGTGGAAACACAGCCATACCAGTTTGTGAGTTCAGGGCCATTTACTACAACATCAGCAGACTGGACCCACAGACCAACTCCAGTCAAATCAAAGATGAGTTCCAGGTGGGAAAGAATCAGAACCCAATATGTCTTCCTTAATCATACCCTATATTTGGTTTTGAGCTCCAGGAAGAAGGAAAAGTCATTTTATCATATCCTTATGGTAACGTCAAATGACATGTTGTGCCAATTTAGTTTAGTTCATCCCAATGTGACATATGAATGCTGCATTCCTTTAAATTTGACTCAAAACAATAAGTGCTGTAGTAGCAGACAGTAGCCAACATGACACGTGTCTTTAACATGTGGTTCAGTGGTGCCCCATAAAAACCCATTGCTGCTGCTGATGTTTTTTGGAGACTGGTAAAAGTTGGACTAATTACCTGTATTTCCCACCAGACGTTAAACATAGTGACCCCTCGAGTCCGACCAGAAGACTGCAGTGTAGGTTTGCTACCGAGGAACCATGACAAGAACCGCAGTATGGATGTCCTTTCAGCGGACAGATGTCTGCCCTTCCTTATATCTGTGGATGGGGAGAGCTCCAACTATATCAATGCTGCACTAATGGATGTAAGAGTTTGTTGGAAAGAACTGATGCATTTATTGTTTGTTTGTTTCTACATGTTTGATCTCTTTACTCTGGTTTATCTCAGAGCCACAAACAACCAGCAGCCTTTATTGTCACCCAGCATCCTTTGCCCAACACTATGGGTGACTTCTGGCGGCTGGTGTTTGATTATAACTGCTCTTCAATTGTGATGCTGAATGAGATGGACGCTGCACAGGTAACTGATTCAACTGGACATGTTTCAATGGCAGGTTATGGGCATGGGAGTGACTTATTTCCCCAAAGTGAAAAGGCATATTTTCTAGATGGAAATGAAAATGAAGATAGTCCTATACTTGACCCATTAGCATAAAAATGACATGCACTCGATAAATGACATTTTCCTGTTCTCTACAGTTGTGTATGCAGTACTGGCCAGAGAAGAGCTCGTGCTGCTATGGTCCAATTCAAGTGGAGTTCATATCTGCAGACATTGATGAAGACATCATAAACCGGATCTTCAGGATCTGCAACATGGCCAGGGTAAGAATGGACAGAGGTTATACTGTAAATCAATGTGCAAAAAGTTCAAGGGCCATTTGTTAAAATTCTGTATTTTATCTGTTATTCTTAAGAACTACAGCTTTTACAGCAATGTGCCATTGACTATGTGAAATGTTAAAGAATCTTAATCTAAAGAAAATTCCATTTTCTAAAATAACCATATTCTCTGGATCTGTTGTGAAGTAAAAGTATATAAATAGCAGAAACATACTGTCCTTCAGAGTTCAGTAATTCACACTGTAACATAGGCAAGAAAACAGCAAAGAAGTGTTTTTCATTTCATGTGACCTTTACGTTTCTCCTGCAGCGGCAGGATGATGTTGTCACCAATGAACTTTATGGTATTGTAAATTGGCAGACATTATAGTAGTTCAGTAGGAGGGGGACAATAGGAAAGCAATTTCACAATTCTTTTCATCTCATCATCTTCTTCCTTGTCTTCATCTCCTGCTTTTTTTTCTTTTTCCTCCACTCAGCTCTCCTTTCAACTTGCCCACTTTTTTTTTTTTTTTTTTTTTTT
>JAFBJS010009875.1:429959-442212 GCA_016785265.1 Paraplagusia blochii | reverse complement strand
TTTTTTTTTTTTTTTTTTGCCACCTCCAGGCCTCCACGTCCTCTTACAGTTCTCCTCTCATCTCATTTTATCACCCAACCATGACGCCACTACTCCAGCTCTGCTCTATTGTCTGCATGCTCCTATAGTGCTAAGTGAACTCCCCACCACCCAACTCTATCACTTCTGGAGGGCTCTCTCTCTCGCTCTCTCTCTCTCTCTCTCTTTCTATCACTCTCTCTATCACTCTCTCAGAAATATCACCAGTCTTGCGTGAAATGGCTCATATCATCACCACAACAGCTTAGTGTATCTCACACTGTGAGAGCAGACTTTGTACCACCAGCCACTAAGCCATTAAATGAAGAAGGTGTGGGGGATAGAAAAAGATCCTCTATCCTCATTTACCGTCATCGAACTATATGCACACGCATGTGTGTCTGTTGTGGTGTGTGTGTATGTATATATATATATATATATATATATATATATATATTTGTATGCCTGTTTACATGCAGGCAGTTCTGTCTGCAGACAATGGATAAAAGGGTTCAAACCATTACTGCTGTTTAACAGTGCAACACACACATTTGGTATTCACACCACTCACCACTTCTGATGCTACTTCACTGCTAACACAGAGTTTGGCAAAGTTGTTGTTTATCCTGTCAGGTCCAATTTTTTTAAATAAACCCCATTTTGTTGGGTTCCCCTCCCCTACTTTGGAAGTATAAACCTACTGTCTCTGAAAGAGACACATCATGAGACATAGTATCAGAGGCTGTCGGCAGGTTTTGTATAGTTTAGGTCTAACTGTTCACCTTGTGATGCCACTTAGTTTCCAACATATTGGTCCATCTACACTGTAGACTGTGCTTCTGTATATAGTTTATCCTAAACTATCTGTGTTCTTCTCAGCCACAGGATGGTTATCGTCTGGTGCAGCACTTTCAGTTCATTGGCTGGCCAGCCTACAGGGATACACCTCTGTCGAAGCGCTCCATCCTACAGTTGGTCAGGCGATTGGCGAAGTGGCAGGAGCAGTACGATGGAGGAGATGGGAGGACTGTGGTTCACTGCCTGTGAGTTTCACATTAAAGAGCAATACAAATAACAAAGATTTTTTTTTTGATGACTTGATCTTTGGAATGTCTTTCATATCAAGTGAAATCAGTATTTTATTTTTTTCCAGTTAAGTCTTGTTTAAAAAATCCTGCTCTTTTCAGGGTTCAAAGGGAATCAAAAAGCCAAACATAGTTGAAATAGAAAAAAAATAAAATAAAACGAGTGATTTCCTCTGTTTAAGATCAGTGTTAGAGCCATTCTCTACCAACATCCACCACTTTATCTGCTGCAGGTTTTTTGCTTTTTTTCCATTGGGCATTTGGTGGCCTAGTGGTTAAGGAAGGCCCCCAGTTGGAATCCCCCTACTGCCATGGTCCCCCCACACTGCTCCCCAGGGAGCAGCCCCTTGCTCACTACTGTGATTGGGTTAAATGCACAGGCATAATTTCCCAAAGGATACTCCCGAGGAATTGATAGAGTTCTATACGTCTGTGTGTGTCTAACGTCACATAAAAAGTAGCTTTAATAGCTACTGATGACAACAGCATGGTTCAATAAAGGACAGTAAGAACTCTGTTTATCAGTTCACACATTTGACAACTACAGACTTCATGTTTCTGAGCGAAGGCTCATCACTGCTAGACATTGATTTTTGAGTTGTTGATAAGACAAAGGTAAGGAGAAACATGATGGTTCAATCAGCACTGGGTGGAATAGATTGTGTTGTTGTTGTTTTTGTTTTTCTCTCCTCTACTTGTTCAAGTGTGTAGTTTAAACACACGTCTCGTTTCTAGCCAGCGTTTCACAAAGAAAAAACCCACTGAGAATTTTAATGTTGTTGTTGTTGTTGCTGTCTGATCAATTGTCAAGACTCAGTACCTACAAGTACAATTAAAAAAACCCCAATAGGTCATAAACAGGTTATAGCTGTAAAATAGTTTATTCAAATGGACCAGCTGCTCCTACTACTGGAAATTAACCATTTATTTAACCAGTAAACTTGACCTGTGGTTTGTTATTGATAAGGACACACAGATGTACAGGTCAGAGTTCAGTCTTCATAACATGGGAACAAAACCAATAAATCAACAAATGCAATTTAAATTTCTACAAAACCTTTGGCGGTAAACAACTTTTATTTTTAATATAACATTTAAAAAGCTTGAGTATATTGTGATTGTGATTATGCTTGTGGACCCTAACTCTCCCCTCAGGGGAGCACATCCCTTATTTCAAAAACCATCTCTTAGTTGATATGTTTTTGAATTATTAGAACATTGAAAAGGTTTGCTGAACAACGAAGACATTTTTTTTTTAAATGTGCATACGTACACAATTTCATTTGTTTTCTTTACTTTTTAACCTACACCTGCTCTTCTCTGTCAACTACGTTTTGCTCTGAGGTCGACCTGTGACCGTGGTTTTCCTGGTGAAAAAAAGAAATGCTTTAAAAGAAACATTCAATGCCAGGATAAATATCAATTTTTTGATGAACCAGGGACAGAACATTTCCCAACAAGCTGCTTTTTAATAAAAATGTTCCTTTTTTAATCCTTTTCACCATTCAATTCTTTCAGGACAAGGTTTTCTATTGTAATTCGTTTTAATTTTCTTTCCCTGCTCTCCTCCAGTACTGGTGGAGGACGTTCTGGAACATTCTGTGCCATCTGCAGCATCAATGAGATGATCCAGCAGCAGAACATTGTGGATGTTTTCCATACTGTGAAAACGCTGAGGAACAACAAGACAAACATGGTTGAGACCATGGTGAGGACTAACAAGAAGCATTCTTCATATTTCGGTAAAACAAGGTTAAAGAAGGAAAGAAGAAGTCCAAACATGGACAGACATCCTTGTTATTCATTTTGTCTTTGTTGGTCAGTGGGTGGAATTTTGGACTGTCCGACTGTCCACTGTTACACAAGACCAATTTATCAGTCACATTGTGAAGGATCGTGAGTCTGCATTCTACATTTGTTTTCACTGTTTCACTACAACAGCTTGGCAAAAACAGGTAAAAACCATAAGCAGTGAAGTGAAAAATATCTACGAGAAAGTTAATGAAAACAACCAACTGAGATCACAGCTCATGACACACTGTGCTATCCAATGATCAGGTGCTATTGGTCTGTCAGTGGGAGGGGCCGAGGGGGGGGTTACGTGCAATTGGCAGGATTTCCCACATTGTCACTCTGTGTTCGCTGCACGACCTGAATTGTACAACTTAAGCCGACAATGCGACCTGACCGCCGATTGTTGTACGACTGAAGAATTCTTACCGTGTGCAGTGGCCTTCACAAAGTAGCTCTTCACCTCGTGGGAAGAGCTACTGTAAAACAAAGACCAAAGAATATCAAACCTTGGGAGTATGAGAGAGTCGTGACAGAACCGTCACACCACGATGTTCTAAAATGTTCTTCTGTTTGTCTCTCCACAGGAACAGTACAAGTTCTGCTACGAAGTGGCATTGGAGGCTCTCACCTCCTTCTGATCTGACTGGAGGAGGAAAGAACTCTTCTCTGACTCACAGATGAAGCTGCCTGTGGTTTTTTTGCACCCACACGACGGTGCAGGACTGTGAGTGTGCTGAAATATGCTGTACCACGTGATGTGGCCTGTGATTAAACACACACACACACACATACACAAGTGTACGCAAAAAAAAAAAAAAATCAACAAACACACACACCAGTGACATCTGTGTGTGTGTGTGCTTCAGTAGCACTGGGGACTGAACTTGCTTGTACAGAAAAAATTAACGAGAAAAAATCAGATGTTTTAAAGAAAAGCTACTTCCCTTCCTCTCTGACTCTCAGTTTTTTGCTCTTCTTCTTTTAACTTTCTCTTGTTTTGGCTCCTACTCTCTCTGTATCCCATGAACCTCGTCTCTTTCTCTTCTTCTCTCCCTATTTTTCCCTCCCGCTGGGCTGTGATGTGACTATTGTACAGTATCTTCTTTTTAAATCTATTCCTTGCATTGAATGTTTCTCCCTCTGAAAGTTGGATGCACACGGGAAGATTTACACACACACACACACACACACACACACACACACACATATATATATATATATATATATATATATATATATATATAAAACGCTCCCCCCATAACTGAAAATTAGGGTGGAAAGGTGATAGTATTTGTCTCACACAGAGACAATGCAGATGCTATAAATGAACCTGCATGAATAATTTCTGCTATAGTTTGTAAAAATAAGAGTGCAGTGAAATTAAAGGACGGCCATTGAGAGCAGTGACATCATGACCAAGGTTTCAATCTTTTGGTGTGCACCCTCCCCGACTGTAAATAAGAAGAGAGAAACCACAGCAAACATCATGCACCACATTATCAATACTGTGTTACCGTGTTTCTGTTGGTGATTTTTGTCTCTCTCAGTGTCATTTTTCACACCTCAGTGTGAGTGAAACACCATCCTGTGTTTCCTGTGTTGCTGTAAAAGATTTCTTATATATTTTGGGATATTGGAGCAGGAACTAGAGGATGTTGGATTGTTTTTGTGTGAAGAACTGTTTCGCCTCCATTGCTTTGCCTTCTTGTAACACTGAAAGAGAAATTCCAAACATATATATATAAATATATAACATTCAAAAATGGAAATGGAAACCAGTCGTTTGGGTAAAAATACATTATTTAAAATCGACTTTTGAAGTTGTAGCATTTTTGGTTTGTGTTTGTAATTAGTCACATGGTCATACACATTTATAATGCAGACAGTCATTTCAATGAAATATCATTGAATATCAGGTGGTTTATATACAAATTATGTTTTTCCAATGAATTGGTATTTCCCTTTTCATTTAACTGGACTAAAATTAGTTTGTTTTCAATGATTACATCTGACCAACGTCCATTATTGTGTGGTTATCAATCATAGTTTTTTAATTATATATACACGGTATGATTGACAGCATACACTTTTGGGACAGAAACTTTCCCTGATTTCCTCCCTCCCGCAGAGACCTTAAATTTGAGGTGAGCTGTCATTACTTTGAAATTGATTGGATGAACAGACTGGTGGTCTTAGTAGGAAATGACTGAAATGACTGCAGCAGGTGACTGATGGTGGAACAGAAAATACAACAACAATTCAGAGGGCATGTTGTGGAGAGTAAGATCATTGTCTCAATCATTTTCTGTTTTTCATATGAAGATGTTTTGAAAGTGTAATAAGAGATCAACCAAAAGCTGTTGTTAAAGCCTTCTCTTAACTGTGAGATGACAAAGAGAAACTGTGATGACATTTGGGTGAAAATTTTTGTCACCACTGAAAAAAATACAAACAATGAAAAAAATACCATTTGATTTTTCAAAAACAATTTTATACGATGGAAAAATGTCTACAGAGGTCCTGGTCTCGTGACGGGGTGAAAATTAGTTTAATTTGCAAGTTACGTCTTTACACGTTTGACCAAATTAAAAATGAATTCTATATATTTACAAAAAAAATCTTTTTTGGCACATTTTGCAGTCTGATGCTATGTTTGCTTCGGAGAACAATCTCTTCATATGTACATGGACCTACTGCACAGTAAGATGACGTGTCTATTGAAGTTATCGATGCCTCTCGTTTGTCTTTGCTGAATTCATCACTTTCATACATAAAAATACACTTCCATACATTTGCATATTTGTTAGAATAGACATTTTTGTCCTGAATAATTATGAATATTTTATGTATAGTTCCTATGTTTCTCAATTGATTACAGTGCCATTTGCATTTGTAACTGTACTGATGCCATTACCATGGACTGTTGAGTTGTTTGAAATGTGGTTAACATGAAATAAAAGGGACCAAAAAACTCTGAGCCCCACATCAAGTTGTGTTTTTATCATTGATCATTACCACGCAATACCAGAAAATAGAATTAAGAATTTGTGTTATTATTATTATTATCATGATTAGAAAGTAAATGAATATTATTGTAAGTATTGTAAATTCACCTTTATTGCCAAAAAATACCACTAAAATAGCATATCCCTTGAGTAAAGCCTTCAAAGATTCACATAAAAAAAACAAAAAAAAAAAAAACAGAGAACATTAAACTTGAGCATCCTCACAACAATCCTGAAGGGAAGACGTCAGATTCGAGGTTCCTTTGAGAAGAACTGTGGCTCCTGGGCCATTCGACACCAGTCCCCAAAGAGGAGGGCAGTCTTTGTCCTATGGGGGCGTTAGATCAGTCCTGTCAACTTTAGGGGGCGCTGCAAGAATTTGGAAACGTCTGCCAAAGGTTCAGTTATGATTTCCATTAATTGACCATTTAAAAGAAGACGTTTAGTTCTTCATCGAGAACCACTGTGACACCGACACTGAGATGACGAAGGTCTAAACACAAAAATATCAGTACACTTCTGTAAGGAGGAGGAGACGTGGGCTTTTATGGGCAGATTTCCTTCTGGTTCTAATCAATCAGGGACAGTGATGAACACAGCCTCATCCTTTATTTAGCCAGTTTATTCCCATGGAGCTCATAAATATGCATGATGCCACGATTAGCATAGACACCAAGGACGGGGCCTGTACCTTGGCTTTATGACCATCAATCAGAAACACTGAGGGGCTCCTCTGAGGGAAGGTGTCTGTCAGCTTAGCTCTGTCTCCAGTTGATGCACATGCATATGTTACAGAAGGAGAACCAGGGAAGTCTACAGCACAGGAGGAGGGCGGCACACTTGAATCATGTATTATATATCACATTCATATGTGTCTGTGTGTGTGTGTGGGTGTGTGGGGGGGGGCGGGGGGGGAGGGGCGGATGATCAGTGTGGTACAGTGCTATAATCAAAGATGTCTGTTAACTTGAGTGTCTTTACATTCTTCCACTGCACATGCACATTGAAGGTTCATCCACAGCAGGGAAGTTGTCCACAGGCCAGTGGACATTGTAATAATCAGACCTGTCTGTGTGTCAGTAGAGGATGAACCTCTTCTTCTGTGGTCCACAAGAGACTCACTCAACAACATATATAAATATATACAGTAGATCTATGTATCTTTCTTCATATCTATTCAAATTGTTACACAGTGTCATTAAAAGTTGAGGGAACGATTTTTACCAGTTTGGCAACAATAAATTACTGTTTCTGTCTGGAACAAAGCAATATGAAAAACATTCTAGTTCATGATATATATATATATATATATATATATATATATATACAGTGTATAAATACTGTATATACACATATATACACCCACTATACAAAAAGGATGATTTCCTTACAGTTTTATGGCATATTATCGTATACATCGTATATCGTCACCTCCTTAAAGTTGTCTGCTCTCATTTACCTTGCTATCTATTAATAAAACAACAACATAATATATAAAATATCCCATTTAGTTTCATTGCAATCTTGTTACAACTGTGATGACTTCAAAATTGTCCAGCTTCTTGTTCTCTCCCCGACACATCATTATCCAGGTCAGGAAGAAAAAGGTAAAAATCCTGGAGTTACTATTTTAATTTCCTCAGAAGAACTTGTTACTGGGCGTTACAGATGTAACGTTGCCATTTTTTGCCCCTGTTTCATATGAAACTTATGACTTATATATACCAAAAAGTGTATTCAATTATGTTGTGAAGGAACGTTGACTATATGAAAGCTATTGAAGCACAGTTGAAGTCAGTTGCTGCCGTTGGGTTTCACACCTCTAACACCACTGAAGGACAAGGCAGCTAATTGGTTGTAATGAAGTTTAAGTGGCGAGCACTCCGTCACATCTTTCTGCTGACGCTCCTCTTAACGATCACCAAAGGCAAGAGAGGGTAAGTGTGAAGACAAGGAGCAGAGATGGGAAGTGGAGTGGAAACAGAAAATCAGGATCAGGAAGGAAAAAAATATAAATCTGTAATCTTATACTTCTGAGACGTAGTGGTGTCTCTCATTAATGTCAGTACGTTTTAAACAAACAAAACTATTTTTTTTTTAAATAGTTATATAAAAAAGCAAGAAATGTATTTGTTTAGTAAAGAATACTTTATAGTTGTTGTGCTGTGCATTCAAGAATTATGCAAAAAAGTACCAATTATAATCATTCCAGTGTGGATCTCTCCAAGATGACAGCAACTCTGACCTTTATCTTATTGTAAGTGTCTGAAAATGAAGCTTCTCAATGGTGGAGCTGCTGGACAAAGTTCATTGACTCCTATTAAGGAGCTGAGAATCACAGAGCAGCAGAAGGAGCCAGATTTGTTCACTGTCACTGAAATGAAAGCAGAGCCTTTTTGTAGATTGGACGTGTGCGACGACTTAGTCCTGCACTCATTTCAGAGCTGACTTAGGCTGACAGAGCTTAGCTGAGCAGAGGAGCCTGTGAAGACCTGCTTTTGTGGAAACTGTGGACCATAAAGATGTGCCTACACGCACGTGTGTGTGAGTGTGTGTCTGTACGAGTGACTTATAATGTATACAATACGTGTATATATATGTATAGTTATATATATCTTGAAATGAAACAAAGGACCATAACGTACCAGCTGAGTTAAAAGCAATAATCTATTTACAGATATAAAGAATACATTGTCACGTTGATCCTCAGCCCTAAAATATAATCACTTCTTAATTACCGATGTATGAAAAAAAAAAAAAAAGCTTAATTAATATTGACATGTTTTAGAAGAAACCTAACAACCTGAGCAGTGATCTTTATTTTATAACTACAGTTGCTCCAAAGTGCAGTAAAACAATTGCCATGACAACAGCTAGCAGAACCACACTGGACCACCTTTACTGAAAACCCACACAAGGGCCATTTGACACGTGCAGCCACCGTACTCCAGTGATTCATACCATACACAAAATTGCCCTGGAACTCAAGGGACTTATGTCTCTGCACCGGAACAAGTCCTCTGACAGCCTGAGAGTGAGGAGAGCATTTCCTTCTTGTTTGAAAAGTAACCTGAAGAGGTGTCCTAAAATGTACATTTCAAGCGTTTTTATTGATAATGTCTTAGTGTTGATTTCATCTACAGAGACAGGGATAAAACTACTGTAAGCTCAACCCCACAGGTGGCAAGATGAACAAAATTCAAACTCCTTCAGCGTTTCTTCGTACAGAGTGAAGGGGCGTTCAGATTCTATGTCCTCCAAAAAGAAAGCTGCACCACGTGTCATCAGGATAACACGTATTCTTTGTGTTACTTTCTTTCAGGCGCAGTTTAACCTCTGTATCCTGTCATTGTTTTTTAAGCCTCCAGTGATGCCACCCTTAAAGAGCACAAATACACACACACACACACACACACACACTCACTGGGTTACTTTCACAGCACATTGCCGTCAAATTGAGATGAGTCTGTGGTCAAACCATCCCCACGCCAGTCAGATCAGCCTGCCCTCGCCTCGCTCTGTAGCAGTTGAGACTTTTGAGATTTTACAATGAAACTTTATTGACTTGGTCCAAATCAGAGGTGATCCACGGTCAGTAGAACAATCTGCCACAGTGTAGCTGTCACACAGTGTCCACTGACACAGGTCCAAAAGACATTTACTAGAGACCAGTACAAGATTACGCAAATGAAAGTAGAAACAAAAACCAGCCTCAACCGGGACTTCACACGCTGCCTCCACAGGACCACAGCATCAAGCACCGGCGCCCCCTGCAGTCAGAGATGGAGAAATTCTGATGTTCAAATTGTGAGGTCTGTCTGGTGTGGGTTAATCAGTGTGAACACAGTCACCTGTGTCTTTGTCATTAGTCTCACTCGTGTCACCTGGTTCCTCTTGCATATATAACCCTTTCCTTCACTCAGACTTTGTGGGATCATTGTATGATGTTGTCTAGAGTTGTATTGTGCTGTTGTGTTCACCTGATGTCAAGTTTGGTTTTGGTTTGGGCTGAAAAAAACAAACAAACCTAGATGTTTTGGAAGAGTACACGTTCATGAAGAGGTGAAGATGTGTATTAAAGTGAAACAATTGAAACCATCTCCAGCAAACAAAGTGCTGCTCGTTGAAGACACTGAACCACAGCACAAATATTTGTTTAAAAGAAACCTGATTTTTCTATTTTACTTATGTTCACTATAAAAGAAGTGGTGCATAGAGAATCAACACCTGCTTAAAAACACCCACATGATCAGACAAGAACCAAAGACTTTCTTTTCTGACGTGGGTTTTAAATAAGGAATCTTCCCTTGTGGTCAGTTCTACTTCAAATGTTGGGCTAAGTATTTTCTCTCCCCTGTCCTTTATGTGAAGGCTGCTGTAATTTGGCTTCTCTTGGAAAGAACATGGTGCTACTGATGGGTCATCAAAATGCTGCTGTTCACTCTGAAGCCAGGGACAATACTCCTTGTTTGTCTCACTCTCAGAAGGAGGGGAGTGAGAAAAGAAAGATAAATACATCAAAGAAACGTAATAGAACTGAATAAATGGAGGAGAAGAGAATAGGGGAGAGGAGAGGAGAGGAGAGCAGAAGGGAGAAACAAAGTAGGTTATTTTTTAAACTTTTTGACAGTTGGTATAAAAGAAAAGAAAAAGTAGATGGAAAATGATAGAAAAGAAAGGAGAGAAGAGAGAAAACATGAGAAGAGAAAATAAAAAAATAAGGAAAGGAGTATTGTATTTTCCAGACCACAAGGCACACTTTAAAAAAATCTATAATTTCCTCATAATCAACAATGCGCCTCAGAATGGAGTGAACTCTGTGTGGATTCATACTGGGCTTTATATTACATTATGGTGTTGCCAGTATTATTGAGAGACACACTGAGGGTCTGGAGGGTTTTCTCAACATGGCCGACTTGGATGAGGAGAAGATGGATCTGAACATTCTGATACTGAAATTGCTCTTTAAAACTCTGTAACTCCAACACAGAAGATGAAGAATTTGATGTTTGTTTGTTTTTATTCAGTGAATTGAGAAAGTGAGTGTATTTTTGAGTTATTATGACTGAGCTGAAAAAGCTTATCTTATCTGACTGTTCCTTGTCATATGCACTTTATGTATGTCAAAAGACTGAAAATAGATGCTTCCGTGACAGGGTTGCCTATGGTCCAAAAACTAGATAACTAGATCTAGATAAGGTCCACACACAGGCTGCCATATTTGACATCAAATGTTAGCATTGTCAGCAGAGAAAGCAACAGCAGTTGGTCCTAGACGCAGTGAACCGAGACACATTTTGTGTGTGTTTTTATGCGACTGGCAGAGGTCCAGCAGGGCAGCGCAGCAGCAGACAATCGTTATTATGTAGCCGGGCCTGACTCCTCACCTTTTCACCTGTTCTGTGTGTGTGCGTCAGCATTGTACCGAAGCCTCACATTCCATTGGCTCTGGTCTCCTCAGCTCTAAGTACAGTATGAGTGCTAGACTCAAGGTTCCCTTCTGCTGTGAGCTCTGGTCTTAATATGAAACTGTTACGGAGGGAGAGTAGAGCAACAAGTCAGCAGGGTGTTTACCTGACACCTCCTCCTGAAGGTGAGGGCAAAAAGATTTCCATACCGGTTCGGTCGGGGCCTGGGTTAACAACGACTGCCAACAGTGCTGTCAACCTACAGAGTACTGTTGGAAATTGGACTACTGTTGGTCGAAGACAAAGAAGAAGAGGAGGGAGATGGATTAAGACAAAGAGGGAAAAGAGGAAGGTTAGAAGTGTTGGTCTGAAAGTGAACCGTGAATGTAGGTACAATGACAGGGAAAGGTAGGGAGCTAGCTAACATGATGGAGAGAAGAAGAGTGGATGTGTTGTGTGTGTACAGTAGACCAGGTGGAAGGGCAGCAGGGCTAGGAATATTGGGGGACGGGTTAAGTTATTCTACCATGGATTAGACGAGAAGAGAAATGGAGTTGGGGTGATCATCGGGGAAAAGTATGCAAGTAATGTGGTGGATGTGAAACGGGTGTCAGACAGGTTGATGTGTGTGAAGGTAGAAATAGAAGGAGTGATGCAGAGAAGGAGAAGTTTTGGAATGAGCTGGACTTGGATGTAGAGAGCATCCCTAGGGGAGAGAGAGTGGTGATTGGAGCAGACTTCAATGACCATGTAGAAGAAGGGAACAGAGGAGATGAAGAAGTTATGGGCCAGTTTGGAGTTAGGGATAGAAATTTGGAAGGACAGGCAGTGGTAGTTTTTGCAAAAAGAATGGAAATGGCCGTGGTAAACACCTATTTCCAAAAGAGAGAGGAACACCGGGTGACATACAAGAGTGGAGGCAGGTCCACTCAGGTAGATTACA